>APFE030097327.1:34878-46396 GCA_000404065.3 Pinus taeda
TATATGAATGAATGATTAAAAAAAAATCTTTAAACTCTTTTTTTTTAATATAAGTCATAGACCCTCAATCGAGGTGTGACGGGGTGTGACGGGATGCGAGACCCCCTCAAGGATCATCATTATGATTAAACAAGTGGGTGACCCACCCAACACAATCGCACGCTCAAGGTAATTAAGGATTTGACAACCCATAACCACGTGGCAAAGCGGACCTCAGATGCAGTAATTTGGGTTTTACAAGTGGTAAGTCTGGCATTTTGCATGCAAACGTTGTGGTTTCACCTCAAGAGTTATTATGAGGTGGTGAAGGTTGCTCGCGGGTCTGGAGACGTGTGCCACAGGCAGAGGACCTAGGTTGATGTCAATGAAGTTATGGTAAGGTAGGGTTACTGGTATGTATCTCAGGCCTTCTTAGTTCATGAAATGGCGATATTGTTGGAAGAAAACGAAGCCGGAATGGCAGGGTTTAGTGATGGTAGTGCATGGTTTGATCGGAATTGTGTTAATTTTATCTCTGTTAGCGTATGGAATGTTGATTTCAGTCTTTTATGGAAATATACTCTCTTAGATGGGCATGTATGGGGATTCGGGGCCTGCATTTAGGAATCTATTTGTAAATTTTGTTAATGAGTCCTTTAATTCTAGGCGTCTGAGGCATGGATGGGTCTGGGGTCGGTCAGAGAGTCTGACGTCTTCTAGAAATCTTCCAGCCCAGAGGGGCATGTATGGGGAGTCGGGGTTATCACCCAGTGTCTGGTCTATAAATTTTGTGAAGGCTTCATTTAATTCCTAGAGTCAGAGGCTTGGTTGGGCCTAGAGCCAGCTAGAGAATTTGGGAGGAGTAAGGCATCCAAGCCATTTGAAATATGCGGTGATGGTCGGGTCTTCTACCATCCCAATGGAAAAGGCCAAGGAGGTCAGGTTTATTTGTGCTTTCATTCCTCAGAACAGGAAATGGGGAACCAAAATTGTCTCCCACGGGAAAGAGAGGAATGGTAAAGCTTGAATTTGGCATTTGGACAAAAAATATTTTATTGAACCATCTGTGTGCACTACCCTTTCAGGTCTGCCTAAACTGCAAAATCCTCTAGCTCCAGAATTGCAAGTTCTCACTACGATGAGGGCACGGGAGGTACCACAGTCATTGGGAGACCTATTCTACGGCAGAATGGTGAAGGCGGAGGTTGGTGCAGGGAAGTGAGGGTGTCGTCATGACAGCAACCTGAACAACAGCAAAGGGAAAGCATCGCTAGCTTCATCCAGCAAGCCCTAGTGTAAAAAATGAAGGAAAATAGGGGAGGAGAACATGCAAAATCTCATGCATGCTTATAGTGTTGGATCCCCAGTACAAGTGAAATCCATAATATCGTGATGGGAGGCGATTTAAATGCCAAGGTGGCAGCAGAACCGATTCCAACAGAGGACTAGGAACCTTTGGTAATGGACCCTAGACACACTCGTAAAAGGCTAACTCTGTTCAAATTTTCAGTCCAACTATATTGGGTTATGAAGAGCTTACTGGCGAGAGCCATGTCGGAAACCCTGAACTTGGATGGCCCCCAGCAAACCCAACAATCTGCACTGAGCCTCAAGGAAATTCAATGGGAAATATAGGAAGTATAGGTACAACAGTACCATTAGAATGTCTACCTTAGCCGCATGGAAAAATAGCTACAAAGTCTGCAACAAAATGAAATGTCAGGGTCAAGTGCAAAGAACCCTGCCTCAGTAGAACCGTCTGATGATTAACTACTGAGAAGTCATGATATTTCAGAAAATTTCTGATGTTTTTTTTGTCTTGTTTTTATGATATGGTAAAATAATATGTACATTTTCAATAGTACATATAGATGGGTGATAGATATGGCAACATATAAATCTTGGATGGACATACTCACACTGTTTATGTTTTGGAAGGCTTATGATGATGATCGATGGACAACATACTTGGTTTCCTTCGGGCAAGTTGAGGCCGCCGGACATATTTTGTGTAACCTGCTTTACATATGATTAATAGAAAGCCACTGCCAAGCTTACACAACAACAACAAAAAATATAAGTCATAGGAATTTTTTCCCTTTTTTTATTACTTGAATTATTGATTTTTATTTTCTTTTCTATACTCTTTGTTTATTTTTTATATTATGTATTTTTATTTACTTTTAAAGTTTTTTTCCTTAATGTGGTGATCTTTTTAATTTTTTTTAAATGGCCAAAGGCTTATTTTATTTTTTTGCTTTGTCACGAATGTCGAAACTAGAGAAACTCCAAAAATTTTGAAATGTGGATAAAGCCTTAACCAAAGGCCTAATGATCATAAAAGCGGCTCTAAATACCAATTAATGAAGAAAGTTTGTACTCAATAGATATTCATAATTATAGAATATGAGAATGGAATCATAGGAAAAGTAATATATGTATATATATATATATAATATTATATATATTATATATATATATATATATAATATTTATGTTTGAATGTATAATAGATATATTTGGTTACAAATTAGGACCTCGTTTATATACCTATGTAGGGGCCCCTTCATGAATGGTCATGTCCTTTTAAGAAAACTTCTTTCATAACTAAATAGACTTATTAATCATTATTTATTATTATTTATACATAGTTATTTTCATAACAATTTTGTGGAAAACCCAACCACCATGAAAATATGTGCTTTAAATAGAAACATGATCTTGCTAAAGCCAAGAATAAATCTTCCTCTGAACAACAAGTTTCTCTTTGTTCCTATTCAGTTAAACCATGAAAATCATCTTCTTTTTTGGAATGGATTATGGATTCCGATACTCTAACCATATGTTCGATATTGCTTCTTTCTTTTCCTCTTATGACACTAACAAGCACACATCATATAAATTTTATATCGATGATGGTAAATAGCTTTCACTAGTAGGTCCTGGCCAAAGGCCAAAGGCCTATTTTTTTTCCTTTGTCCCGAATGTCGAAACTAGAGAAACTCCAAAAAATTTAAAAATGTAGATAAAGCCTGACCAAAGGCCTAATGATCAGAAAAAATGGCTCCAATACCAATGTAATGAACAAATTTTGTACTCAACAGAATATTCAGAATATCTAGAATATGAGAATGACAATCATAGGACAAGTAATATATCTATATAAGAATGTTTGATTGTATAAGAGATATATTTGGTTACAAATGAGAGCCTTGTTTATATGCCTATGTAGGAGCCCCTTCGTGAATGGTCATGTCCTTTTAAGAAATGTGCTTTCATAGCTAACAACACTTATTAATCATTATTTATTATTATTTATACATAGTTATGTTCATAACAAGTTTTGTCGAAAACGCAACCACCATGAAAATATGTGCTTTAAATAGAAACGTGATCTTGCTAAAGCCAAGAATAAATATTCCTCTAAACAACAAGTTGCTTTTTGTTCCTATTTGGTTCAACCAAGAAAATCATCTTCTTCTGTGGAATGGATTATGGATTTCGATACTCTAACCATATGTTTGATATTGCTTCTTTATTTTCCTCTTATGACACTAACAAGCACATGTCATATAAATTTTATATCAATGATGGTAAACAACTTTCACTAGTAGGTCCTAGTAATATTCAAGTTCCTAATGGAATATTGGAAGATGTTTTTCATGTTCAAGGAATTTCCATCAATTTTATTTCTATTTATTGTGCATACCAAAAAGGTTATATGTTTGAAGCATGGCCCGATAAGTATGTTCTTAAAGATATCAAACACAACCTCAAATTAGTTTCTTCAGGTCTTGTTTGTAGAAATTATGGTGTAGATTTGCAACTACTCATGAAGTTTTAATCAAAATCACAAGACACAAACCTACTCTACTGCATTGCGGGATTAAATTCACAATTTATGATATCGATCACAAACATGCAATAAGAAATAACACACATGCACACAATATTTTTTCTAGGGGAGAGAAATCTGCTCAAAATCCCTTTGCCTACTTGCATTAATCTAATGAATAGAGATGTATTACGATTGCTAGCTCAATCTGAGCTCAACATGCAAGTGAATAACCTATCTCTCTACTCTCTAAGAAGATTTGACCCAGAATTATTCAATTTAAGCCTTTGCTTGAGCCCTTATTTCCTTGCACAATTCTTGAGAAATTAGGCCCCTATTATTTAGGAATTTGTCCAAAATGGATTACGCAATTCCCAAGATTGATCATCTGACTGCATGCAACAGTTGTACACTCAAGATTAGTCTACAAGTGATGTTACACTTCCTTGGAATCCCCATCACAGCTAGGGAACTCGAATTCTCTACAAGTGCTAGTTATTTTGGGTTGATTGATCAATTAACTAAATGATCACTAAGTTAGACTAAAGTCCCACTACACAACTGACCTTCCACTAGTTCCTCCAATAGTTATAATTGTTTTAACTGAAAATAACTTGAAATATATGACCTTGATTGCTACAAATAAGTAATCACATATGTTTAATTGAGCTCTAACTCCTCCACCTCAATTTTATTGAGTAAACTAAGTGACCAAGCCATGTCACACAAGTTAACTACATCCATGTTGTCTGCTGATGTGGAGATTCGGATTTTCTCAATTTAATCAAGGCAAAATCAAATTGATGATTTCTTGATGCTTTTTTCAACACTCCCTCTCAGCAAGAAAGGTATTTTCAACCACCCTTATCATGCACATGTGGTATGCAGTGCACACAACACCTCTCACTTTCGTTGTTGCTAGTACAACATTTGCAACTGAGAAGTATCCAAAAAAGTTGAATCAACTATGTGTGCAACTATCTATTAGGAAAATTGTGTCGCTATTGGCTCTACTACTGAGCCTCCTACTTTGTTGTCAACACTCCTCTGTATCTAAATGACACTGATCCTCCTGCTACTGAATATTGTGGGCCCCCATAGCAAGGTAATGATCCATGAGGAGAACACCTCAATGAACCCTGCCAAATTTTAAAACTCGTGGACTAAGGATCTACATCACTCCACCTCGCTTCTAGAGGTATAATTGCACGTGCTCCCTCTTCCCACTTGGCTCGAACTCTCGGCCTACTGGAGGTCTTTGTTTGAGTGGATGTCTCCACTCTACCTCCTCTCTTCCTCTCCATTTGTGGTTGTGCAAAAATCCAGAGTAGGTGGGGTGGGAGGAGGCGACAATTCAACAAATGGGTTCACAACTTCTCCCACCTTGTCCTATGGAGCTAGATTTGTTTGATGAGGAGCATATGCCTGGTCACCTGTGATACCAACCTTGTTCGTCTTAGATTTTGTAGCTCTAACACTGAGTTATGTTGGGAGGGGATCGAATGATTCTAAGTCATGACCATTTTCAAATATGTGAATAAGTTACTAAATTGTTCCTTGACAAATTTCCAATCAATTTAATCTTTAGGGATTTGAAAAGCAAGACTCAAGAAGAGCACCCAAAATTGTGTAAGAGATTCATTAGGTTCTTTCCGTAGTTACAAAATTTTTTTTGTTGAGTGCTTTGCGGTCATAATGATAGAAAGAGTGGATTAACTCATCAATCATGTGATCATAAGAGAGAATGGATGTTGTGGGCAATGAGCAACACCATTGGTCAACAAGCCCATCAAGCCTGTAAGCGAACATCCCACAAACAATGTCATCTGAGGGGACGTCTTCCTATCACAAAAGCCTACAAAGGAAACTTCGTGCCTTAGCAAGGTGGCTCCACCTTCACCATCATACTTAATTTGTGACAAGTCATCAATGACGTCCTCTGACACTTCGAAATCATGTGCATGAGAAAAACATTTCGGAGTTTATATTGCAATGTAAGTCATGAATGATGTGCAGAGATTCAAAATAGACTTTGAGGGCTCAACTTGTCATCTGGCCCTCTTTATAGTGCCAGAATAATGGCAGTGCTAGACCCGCCAACATATCAGGGAATCTCCTCGGTAAGAAGTCCCAACTAGACCCAAGACCATTTGGAGTAGGAGTCCCAGCAGTGGGTAGTATAGTAGTGCCTTGACTGTGGTAGCGCGCAGAGGTAACTATGATAACTTTGTCTAAATCATGTGTGTGACCTTGCAACAAGTCAAGTGAGATGCATGGAATTTTTAACACATGGAGGGGAAAAGGAAGTGTGTCCCTTAGAATCCTATAATTGTACGTAGCTTGAAACAAACATGAGAGGAATGACATCACCGGATGGAAGCGGAATAGTCCACAATCTAAAGTGATGGGTTAATACAACAACATGTCTTCAACAAGATTCATGCAATCATATAAAAAATAGTTCATATACAAATGCATAAGTGAAATAACATACATTGCTAAAGTAACCAAAATAGTCGAACTACAATAACAACATATGCATGAAAACATGTTGGCTCAACTATATATATTAATTGAAAGCTACATCCATACATACACATTGACATCCACTAGCACTAATAGTGGAAGATTGCAGTCAACACCACCTGCTCCTCCAAAGAGTTGTACTCGCTCTACACTGTGGAGAAGCCAAGGCTCGTCACAATACTCTCCAAGCCTTCTCTAAGCAATGCCTGGCTAAAATCTTGGCTCCCAAAAGCCTGTACTATGAGTTATGAGGTTTTATATATAGCAAAGGGTGGGGTGACCCTTGACATTCCCCTTTGACTCTTGTACTAACCTCATGACTCTTCACATTACATAGTGATTGTTCACATTAAATAGTGATTGTTCACATTACATAGTGATTGTTTACATTCCACTAGTGACACTTGGAATTTCACATACAACATATTTACAATAATACAATTTCCACATATTCCCATGTGGGACAAAATAGGCTTGAGTGATCCGAATGAGACAAATAACATCACTCGAGGTCTTAGGAAAAGACCAACTTGGTAACCTCCTCATGGTGGTCTTTGGTGATGAACTGATACCAAGCTTGTTACTGCACTATTGTGTCCCCGTACTTTTTGGTGATGTCTTTATCGAAGCGGACTCTTGCCTCCATGGCTTTCGAGTATATGGTTCTAAAACCCCTATCCAGCTCATCCTGAAGCATGTGCAAGAATCGGATGCAACCAAATCACAAGGGTTCATTTTGTGGTTAGACAGCAAAGCAAGTAAGCAAACACAAGCTTTAAAGTGAAAGATCAATTCAAATGAAAGCACAAGTACCTTAGCAGTGCAAGATAAGCTACTAAGATTTAAGGAGGGAGGCTCCAAAGCAAAGCGAAGAAAAAATTTTGGAGGGTCGTTGAAGCCGCTACAACATTGGCGACACACTGGTAGAACTCCAACTCTCTATATGGACCTCATCTCGGGCAAATAGAGTTTAACTCCTCCGAAAC
This sequence comes from Pinus taeda, assembly GCA_000404065.3. Taxonomy (NCBI): domain Eukaryota; kingdom Viridiplantae; phylum Streptophyta; class Pinopsida; order Pinales; family Pinaceae; genus Pinus; species Pinus taeda. Next base: position 42,205 of record APFE030097327.1, read on the forward strand.
TTTTTTTCGATTCTTTGATTATCATGGCTTCCTCACTAGCTTGAGTTAAAGATATAGTCCATGCCATTCTCTTAATCGGTCAACACACATGCCAACCCAAGTCAACTGAGTTGTTTTGATTAGGGATGAGGGGTATATTGATGCACAAGTAATGTAGATTGTCAGAGTTTAAGTTTCATCTCTAGTGTTTCTCGATTTCCAGTAGGGTTGGATAGTACCCCATTGCTCCACTGCCAGCGAGCCTGGACAGTACCCTAATGGAGCTTTTTGCTTCACCTCTCTGCGCAGGAATCCTTTCTCTTCTTTTGCCTTATTTTATTTTTTTCACTTTCATTTTTCATTTTTAAGAGGATTGTGCAAAGGAACTTATTTATTTCATGAGGCAGAAGGGGGATCCTAACTTATTGAGAGCAGAAGAGGTTGTCCCTTCAGAAAATTATGTTATATATACCTTCAACATACTTTTTAAGTTTTTCCCTCTCACATTACTCTACTTGACTGAGATGACAAGGGTTAACTCAATATAAAAAAATGGATTAGAGTAGGCAGTACTAGTTAAAATTGCAAGCGTTGTGTTTTCACCAAGACTCACTCTGAACAGAACGTATTTTCCATTAGGGTATCACTGACTAAAAGAACGCAAGATCTTCATAAAGAGAGGGGATAACAGATAACTAAATGTTAATAGTCGTATAAGTCCTCTTGTACTTCACCCTACTTGTCTCATGAGCCAAACACGGTTCCATGTGAAACTAATCCTACGGGACATAACAAGCAAACAAACAAGCAAAGGACAGAAGTAAAACGAAAGCAAAGCAAGTAACAAAAGCAAACAAGAAAGCAAACGCTACTCCTATTCCTAAACTAAACAATGCACGGGCCTACTCATGTGAAGTGATATTTCCAATGCAACCACTAGTGCATTGGTTAGCCCATGTAGGTGAAGGCATGGTTAACAAGAAAGATATTCAGGTAAACTAGCGCACAAGAAAGATAAAACAATGAAGACCAGCACGCTCGAATTTTGAATGTGTCCAAAGAAAATAAAAAAGTGAAAGCGCATGACGAACACTCTGCGGACATACCATGGTGAAGCATCACATTATGTGTAGACGATGAACATGCACACTCTTTTGATCTAGACGAACGAGAAAACATGCAGAAAGAAGAAAACTTTCGCTTTGCAACAAGACTTGCTACATATGACTCCTCCAATAGGATCATGTGATTCTGGTGGAGTATGTATGATGTGCAGATCAAATTGATTTTCAATGCAAATGGTAGAGTGATGAGGAGCCTGGGGTGCTTCAACAGATTTCTGATCAGGAGCGGAACTGACCTCAAGACAGCAAGAACCTAACATAACCATCAACTCAGGCTAAAGTGTCTCAACAGTTTGATGGGTTTTCACTCGTGAATAGGTAGATAATCAAAGACCGGTGGCTTAGAAAGATCAACAAGAAGTGAATCAGAACTATGATCGAATGAAGAAGTAAAGAGATCATGACAATTGCGATCAAAAAATTCAAGGTGTACATCAGCGTCCTCGTGATCTGATGAATTGTACATAGGGTTTGATGAGAAATAGAAATTTTCACCCTCTGAATTTTCGGAATTGAAAGATGGCAGATTGAGTGGATTCAGAAAGAAATATTTTTCCTCACCGCAATCAAATGATGAACTGACATCCTATGAGTCTCGTGAATGATCAAAAATAGAAACATCCGAGAATGAATTTTCACAAGACAAATCATAAATGGAAGGATCACAGAAGATGTTGGGATAAAGCAAACGAGGTGCAGACAGAAGGAGTCATTTTCTGAGTTATTAACTGGAGAACCCACAGTAATACCCATATTTCGTCAACATTTCAAATCCCAACAGGGATCCATCATCAAGACTATTTGTGAATGTTGATAGTAGAAGAGCTAAAATGCGAGCATTAAATAGTTATAAGGTGAGGTGTTATGATTTAACAATTAATATTTAAATATAATAATTATTAATCTATTAAATTATTAATAAGAATTTGTAGTGGAATTTATAATATTTACTACTATTATTTATTATGACTATTAATTTCATTTATTTTCTAATTCATCTCAAGAATTAACTTTTATTATTATTTATTAATAACTATTAATAAAAATTAGTAGGAATTTTTTATATTATTTATAAACATTTATTTCCGAATATTAATTATATCATTATATTATTACTATTATTATTATTAAATTGTTATAAATTATTATAATCATATTTAAAAAAAAATTACAGAATAAATTCAATTAACCCCTAAATTATTACATTAATTCAATTTATTAAAATGATTATTATATTATAATGTAAGTTATTATAGTATTATTATTAATAATATTTTTATTTATAATACTAGAAATTATAATATCTATTGACTATCAATAATAATATAAATTAGTAGTGTATTTATAACATTTTAATACTTATTATATTATATTAAAGATATTACATTAATTATTTTACTAATTAACTTATTTTAATTATGTAAATATATTTATATGAGAAAGATCACTATTAATTTACTATTACTATTTATTTTACTATTAATTTATCATCATAAAATAAAAATTATAGGAATTAGAATAAAAAAAACCTAATTTAATAAAAAACTTAAAAATTGGGATAATATTAATTATTAAGCAACCGACCTTCATTTTTCCTTAAATCATAACAGCTCACCTCATAACTATTTAAAACTCGCATTTAGCTCTTCTACTATCAACATTCAAAAATAGACCCGATGATGGATCCCTGCTGGGATTTGAAATGTTGACAGAATATGGGTATTACTGTGGGTTCTCCAGTTACTAACTCAAATAATATAAACCGCAGATGTCTAAAATCCAAAAGGAGGTCATCCTTCACCGCAAGTTCTTCTTCGGATTCCCACACATACTCGTCAAAAATGATAGTGCAGGTTGGTTGCTCAACACCAACTCCATCGACAACTTGATCCTCGTGAAAATCACTTGTGGAGTCCGGAATGGACGAACACAACACACCAAAATCCGAGGATCAATAGGACAAGAGGATGGAGGTTGAGAAAACAAGTTCATGTGACAACCAACAAGCTTGCAGTCCACATCTGTGCAGAGATCAAGAGTAGGTGGGGTGGGACAAGGTGACAGTTCAATGGATGGGTTCACAACTTCTCCCACCACATCATGTGGAGCTAGAGATGTTTGATGAGGAGTGGATGACTGGTCACCTATGACAGCAACCTTGTCTGTCTTACTTTTGGGTGCTCTAACATCGAGGTATGCTAGGAGGGGCTCGAGTGATTCTATCTCATGAGGATTTTTAGATATGTGAAGAAGATACTGAATTGTTCCTTGAGAAATTCCTAATCAATTTGATCTTCAAGTATTTGAAAAGAAAGATTCAATAAGTGCAACCAAAATTGCGCAAGATATTCATCAGGTGCTTTTTGTAATTTTAGAATTTTTTTGTTGAGTTCTTTACGGTCATAATGATAGAAAGCACAAATTAACTCATCGATCATGTCATAATAAGAGTCAATGGATGTTGTGGGCAATGTGTGACACCATTGGTCAGCATGCCCATCGAGTGTGTAAGAAAACAATCCATAGGAAAAGTCATCTGAGGGGACTTCATTCCTATGACACAAGCCTGCAAAGGCAAATCTGTGCCTTAGCAGGGTTGCTCTGCCTTCATCGTCATACTTAATTTGTGACAATTCATCAATGATGTCCTCTACCACTTTGAAATCATTTTCATGAGAAAAACATGTCCAGGTTGAGATTCTAATGTAAATCATGAATGGTGTGAAGAGATCCAAAACATACTTTGAGGACTCATCTTGTCATCTGGCCCTCTTTTTAGCGCCAGAAATGTTGATGGTGTTGGACCTGCAACCATGTCAGGGGATCTCGCCTGTAAAAAGTCTCAACTAGACCTCAGACTGTTTACAGTAGGAGTCTCAGTAGTGGGTAGTACAGTAGTGCCTTAATTGCAGTAGCACGCAGAGGTAAGTATGAAAACTTTGTCGTAAGCAAGTGTTTGACCTTGCAGTAAGTCAAGTGAGATGCATGGGGGTTCTAACAAATGAAGGGAAAAAGGAAGGGTGTCCCTTAAAAGCCTATAATAGTATGTAGCCTGAAAGGAACAGACGAGCTGAATGACATCACAGGCT
>APFE030097327.1:54595-88597 GCA_000404065.3 Pinus taeda
GATGAACTTGAAGTAGCCTTCTTCACTTGGAGACTGCTAAGCAAATATGGAGCATTGCAGCAAGCAAAGTACGACATATTTGGCCTGTAAAATGCCAATCATGAAAAATGAATAACCTGCTGCAGCAGGAAGCTAACACGCAGCACTGTCCTGAGTGTGAATGCACCACCAATGTACTTCTGCATGTTCTTTGCACTCAGCTACAAGTCATCACTGGTGTGTTTACACATCAACTTCTCTATGTACCTTTCGACCTCTAACATGACTTGGTTCTTCCTCATGGCTTGAGTGAGGGTTCTGATGGAAGGGATCATGTGTGTCCTCACTATGACATCCAAAATCTTGTAAAATCGTGCATAAGAAGCCTCAATGTTGGTGATGAGAGGAGGGATTTCCTCATAGTTTGGGATCAACATCTAAATTCGTGTTTTGTCTAGCTATGTCTATGGCTTCATCATATTGTGCAAGTAAAGCAGGCCCCCCTTGTACCTCATTGTCCATTCCTATACATGTACAATAGCAGCATGGATGTCTTTGAGAGTTTGGGTTGTCTTCATGCACTTCTACTTAAAACCGTATAGATGGACAACCACTTTGTGCATGGTGACAAATATTATATACAATGTCTGCATGGTGTTCTGCAAAGTTGATATCTCCACAAGTATTGCTTTCTTCATTTTTTCCATAGCTGATCCTGTAGACTATTATGTTCTCTACCTAGAATTTTGCAACTCCTTCGCCATCCGATCATTCTCTACTATCAATAACTTGAACATCAAACTCATGGCTTCTTCATAAGCTTGAGAAGCCTCAGCTAAGGCAAATGGATGTCTTCTAACATCTAATACAATCACCCTTTTCTCTATTTGCATAGGTGATGTGTGATCATCTGGGAGCTTCTTTCTACATGCCTCTACGCTCTCAACAATATTCCCGTTGCCTTTGTCATCCACCAATTTTCTTCTCAATGCTGCTGTTGTTGTTGTTTCTTGTGGTGTTGATGCCTGCAATGCTACTTTCCATTCCACAATTATGTGGACTGGTTCATTAAGGCTAGAGGAGTTGTAGCAATATCTCCAAGGATCTTCCTCTAGCCAATGACATGCCCTGTGGATCCATGGGTAATAAACCTTCACACGTGGTTCTTTCATATGCAGTGGGGACCATACGAATTGAAACTCTTGGTGCTGAACCCAACTACCTTAAGTCCTTGGCCTCGGCATCCACATCCTTCAAGGTACGGATCTCGTACAACCCAATCCGCAATGGAAGAGTAGGCCTTGGTGCCTTCTTCCTCCTATGAAGTCCTGTTGATAACCTTGTGGAGATGTGGTATGCAACCTCTTGCATGACCATCTTGTCCATGAAAAACCTTGATAGCTCATGTGGAGGCTTCTCCATGCCAAACATCCTGATGAAGGTACCACCGAGTGAGGCATACCAATCTATAATGTTAAGCAATGTTTGCATCGCTTCTTGGGACATGCAAGGTGGATCCTATTCAAATATCATCCTGTATAGTGGGGTGATGAAGTGGTCAGACAACCTTACCATGAATCCTCGGTAGCTACACTCAGAGAGCAACTTAAAATAGATGTTCACATCATCCTCTAATGGTGTCCATGTCCAACCCATGCTAGGGAACTATCCTATGCATAGATTGCATCAAGAAGGTATGCGGACATAAAGAATATTTCTTGCTCATCCTTGGGTGGACTCGGAGAATTAGACACATACACTTTTAGCTAATGAGCCAACATGTCAGACCAGTTGAATGGCCTTCCTTCATTTTCCAATTGATCAAACATAACCAGCCAACTCTACAGGAAGGTTTTCGTGCTTTCTTGACCATACAAGCGACATGGAAAGATGACCAAGATTTCGTAAGCCTTCCTGTGTAAATTCATCTTGTAGACCTGGTTTGGTGTCACTATGAACTTCGATGGCCCTTTTACCCAACGCTTCATGATGTCTCTAGTGTTCACATTATTGTTGGGAGTGAAGAATAGTGCATCCATGTGGTTCACCGACTGTGGAAAGAGATACATCTTATGGTAGGTTTTTGTCCTAAAGGTGGCAAGTTGTGTCCCACTAGTACTGCTCAGTATCATCGTCTCAGGATCAATATGTGAGATAATCCAGTGAATGATATCCACGCACGGGAAGGCGGGGTACCTGCATGCAACCCTGCACAAGCCTAACTTGTGAATGCTGACAAAGACTTGTCGATCTTCCAGATATTCCTTGAAAATACCTACTAATATGTCCTTTATTTCTTTCCCTGTAATCTTCATGTCCTTCTCTATGAATAGTTGTGTGTCTGCATAGACTGACAAGTTCATTGGCACTTGTTTGACCACATCTCCAGTGCTTCTCTCTATAGTATCCTTTGATCTAGCTCTCTTGGAAACCATGCTGCCTATACTGTTGAGAAGTTGCTCAACAATTGATGTACCTGAAGACAAAGTGCACACTCATGGCAAGCAAATGTCAACTTAAAAACACAAAGCAATTCAAGGATCGATCATGCAAAAAACTGGGCAACTATTGGGCAAGATTGTGTAGTTGTGACTCTCAAAGGTGTGAGACTATCAATTGGATCTACGCATTGTGTAGCCCCAACTGCTATTGAGAGGTATTGATGACTGGAAATACACAGAATGCATTCCAGTGTGGCTTGTTGTGGACTGGAATCGCACAATACGGAGTTCATTCTGGCTTGATGCTAGCTGGGACTACGCATTGCGTAATCCTAGTGGGCAAGACTGGGGACTATCTCTTGGAAGTGTAGAATGCAACTAGATCTTGTGACTGACAGCCTCTGTGCAATTTCTAGAGCCAAGGCAGAGCCTTGAGTTCCAAAAATGTGTTATGCATGCAGGGGAGAGCTAGTTTTGAGCCAAGGCAACCCATATGTTTCCTAGGGAAACTTGAAAACAAGTAGATCTAAATGCATGAGTGAAGGATGCTGTAGATCTTAGTGAATGGTCATGCATGCAATCAAAACAAGTGCAAAAATCAGTCAGACAAACGAACATCGAAGCTAGTGGGGAGAGTCACCGCAATGGCGATCGTTAGTGCAAAAATGGGGTTATGCATGCAACGCTTAAGAAAGACAATGAAAAACTTGAAAAAACAATTTGACGGGTTAAAACAAGCTAAAACATTAGCGGTTGTTCAATAAAACATGCGAAACAGCACTCACAAAGCCAAGGAAACAAAAGTGACAAACAAAGCAACAAAAGAATTGAAAAGAAAAACTTACTTAGAAAAGTTGTGTTGATTATGTTGAAGGTTCCTAGATGCCTTGAGAATTCCATACCTCTAAGATCGAATGTGAAAATATTCTCTGGTGGTGTCCATTAAATAAATTTGATCAATTTAGGGTTTATGACGTGCATGCCAAAAATCTAGGAAAAAACGACGAGTGGCAGTAGTTTTTTAAAATTAACTCAAGTGTAACTCCCACTGCTAAAAATAGATCCCTATTTTTTAGGGATGCTTTTTTTTTATTTTTCGGGAAGGGCTACCATGCATGCATGGAGATATTGCACAATTCTGGAGGGAATAGGGCAACCTGCCAGCTCATGCATCGGGCAACGACTGAGGGAATGCTTCTGTGCAATTCCTAGACTGAGTAGCTATGGCTGCCTCTCATTCTCTACGCAATTTCCCAACTGAAGACAAGATGCCAATTGTGCATTTATGGAGCCAAAGCTTACCGTTGGGCTGATCTACACAATTCTTGAGAGCAAGGCTCACTACTAGGCTGCTTTGTACAATTCATGAGAATAAGGTTGGATGCCCTCTAGTACTGCGCAGTTTGCCAAGGCAGTGCAAGAACTGGATGCAACCAAGTCACAGGGGTTCATCTTGTGGGTAGACTGCAAAGAAAGTAAGAGAACAGAAGTTGTAAAGCGAAAGATCAATTCAAACTAAAGCACAAGTACCTGAGCAATACAAGATAAGCTGCTAAGATTTGAGGAGGGAGGCTCCAAAACAAAGTGAAGGAAAAATTTTGGAGGGTGGTTGTAGCCGCTACAACGCTGGCAACACACTGGTAGAACTCTAGCTTTTTGTATGTACCTTGTCTCAGGTAAAGTGAGTCTAACTCCTCTAGAGGTACTTTTCGATTCTTTGATCATCATGGCTTCATCACTAGCTTGAGTTAACAAATATAGTCCCTGCCATTATCTTGATCGTTCAGCACACATACCAAGCCAAGTCAACTTAGTTGTTTTGATTGGGGATGAGAGGTATATGATGCATAAGTAATGTAGACTATCAAAGTTTAAGTTTCATCTCTGGTGTTGCTCTGCTACCAGTAGGCCTTGACAATATCTTGGCAGAGTCACTTCAGGAATACAAGCATTGCTCCACTGTTAGCGAGCATGGAAAATACCCCAGTAGAGTTTCTTGCTTCACCTCTCTACACAAGAATCCTTTCTCTTCTTTCGCCTTATTTTATCTTTTTTCATTTTTTAGAGAACTGTGCATAGGCACTTATTTATTTCATGAGGCGGAAGAGGGATCTCGACTTATTGAAAGCAGAAGATGTTGTCCCTTCGGAGAAGTATGTTATATATACCTCTGACATACTTTTTAAGATTTTCACCCTCACCTTACTCTACTTAACTAAACTGACAAGGGTTAACCGATTAGAGTATGCAGTATTAGTTAAAAGTGCAAGCGTTATGTTTTCACCAAGATGCACTCTAAACATAACGTATTTTCCATCAGGGTATCATTGACTGAAAGAGCACAAGATCTTCATAAAGAGAGGGGATAATAGATAACCAAATGTTGATAGTTGTAGAAGTCCTCTTATACTTCAACCTGCTTGTCTCATGAGCTAAACACGGGTCCATGTGAAACTAATCCTACGGGACATAACAAGAAAACAAACAAGCAAAGGACAAAAGTAAAACGAAAGAAAAGCAAGTAAGCAAAGAAAACAAGAAAGCAAACACTATTCCTACTCCTAAACTAAATAGTGCATGGGCCTACTCATTTGAAGTGATATTTCCAATGCATCCACCGACACATTGGTTGGCCCATGTAGGTGAATGCATGGTTAACAAGAAAGAAATTTAGGTAAACCAACGCACAAGAAAGATAAAACAATGAAGACCAACACGCTCAAAGTTTGAATGTGTCCACAAAAAATAAAAAAGTGAAAGCACATGACAGACGCTCTGTGGATGTACCATGGTGAAGTGTTACAACATGCACATACGATGAACATGCACATTCATTTGATCTAGACAAACGAGAAAACATGAAGAAAGAAGAAAACTTTTACTTCGCAGCATGACTAGCTACGTATGTGTTGACAAGGTTAATCCTCTCTGCATACAGAGACGATTCCTCTAGCCCAATGAGTGGGTCTAGCAACTGAAGTGAAAATCAACTAGACATCTTCCTTGGTTATAATTGAAAAGTAGAATGAAATATATGACCTACCTCATTATGATGCTATTCTAATTTCCTTTGTTGAGTGCCTCGAACCGCTTGTGTCATGGACTTGTTCTTACTTCTCTCAACACTTATGTACCTACACAAGTGATCAAGAGACAACAAAGCATGCCAAAACAATAGCAAATCCAATAACAACCTACTTAACTGATCAAGGAATGTCAGGCTAATAAATACATGAACATATATATTTTGGGAAGATGAACCAACAATTGTATATTATTTAAGGAACAAAGGGAATCTTACAACCATAGCCTTGATGTTGAAAGGCTCTCCTTAAGTGGTAATCCAAGGCCAAGCCAAGGAACTCTCCAAGTCTAATGAATAGCCTTAGGCACAATCTCAGCATAAGGGTGCAAACAGACATAGACCAACCATTTAGGAATGGAAGAGGATGAATTTATAGGCTGGGAGAGGGATTTAGTACTTCTCAAAAGATAGGATTAGACCCACATCTCAAAGAGGTAGCTATAGGGATAATACAAAGAGGTCAAGTTAGGAGGATTCGACCTCATCTATGCGAAACCACCTCTAGCTCCTCTGAAAGCTTCTAGATCACAAACTCATATCCTTTGGGAAAATTATCTTTTTGGGACCATCAGAGGTATGCAAGGGAACAAAGTGATGCCATCATGGGTTAAACATAATGCAACAGGTGACCATCCTTGTTTTGAGCCTCATAAGGGCAATGACTCTCATTTTAGGGTTCTAAGAGTTATTTCTTAAGGGAAATCTTAAGGCATTTTCCAAACAAAGTCTTAGGAGGGATCTGAGCCATATACGTGGATGAGTATACTATATAATGGTCATGTTTCAGGCACTTCGAGGTATGTCACAGGGAAGTGCAGGAGGCATGACAAAATATTGTGTAACAGATACCCCCTAAAGCATGAAGGAAGAACGAGGAGTGATGGCTGAGATGCTTCACGAGCTCCTGTAAGGACAAGGACACACACTGTCAGGAGACCTGCAAATCAAGGATGCATATACATATACATATACAGATCTGAGATCAGAGCATGAAACCACGGCATGGACGCAACCATCCGGATGATGAAAACTATATGAAAATATCCATGTCATGGGCACAGCCATCCAAATAACGAGGATCATCATAAATATAAAGTCTCATAGTATGGTCACAGCCATCCGTATAGTAGAAACATGTGTACAATCATGAATGACATATAACTCCATGCAGCCTAATTCATAACAAACAAGAATCAGGGTCTTGCACTCCATCCCGACCCGATCAACGTATGAATTCTAACATGCGAATAAATGTGTTGAAGTCGAACATGCTAGAAAACCACCTGATTACCAGCCAATAATGTGGATTGCTAACATGCACGAGAGAAACCACCAATATTAATAATGGCTCTAAAGGTACAACAATACAATCTGTGAATGTGATAATGAAGTTGAAATCGAACACTTATAGACTCACCTGATCGAAAGCCGATAATGAAGACCTGTCATCGGATGAAAAGAACTAGTCATTAGGGAATGCCAGCTCTAAGGTACTGATAGGGAGTTTCTAAGTCATCTTCCTAGATAATGAACTGGATTTGACAGGAAGTGACCCATCGAAGGAGGGCAATGATGAATCCCCCATCATCGACATGAAACAAGGAATAAAATGGAATAATTTTCAAGGTTGTAATAGTGACTCAAACAGTGTATAGGTAAATAACTGCAAATTGGACTTCTCTTGAACAGTGGTGACATGACTCCAGAGTGTGGCAGCATCTGACTCGACATAGAACTAAAGGTCATGATGATAGAATGAAATAGTCAAATGAGAGGCAAAATGGATCACCCAAACCTGGGAGGACAAGTGACTAAGTGAGGATATCCCTAACCCGAGACGAGAACAAAAGAGTGTCATGTTCAAGAGCGACATGTTACCTATACAAAGGTTGTCTCATCTTCATTTCCCCCCACTATTTCTAGCAAGTACCCCAATTATTTTAATCACAAGCTTGAAGGGGATATCATATGCTTGTCATGTAAGTTAATTCTTCGAATAAATCCATCATAGTAAGTTTTACGAGCCCTAGGAAGGAGAATCTTGGCCTCATCATGGTGATGAGTCTTTCGTCGTAAAGTTTTAAAGAGTCCAACTTAAGAATAACTCGGTATCTTTTTCATATTTAGAGAGTTTGAAAAAGAAACGAAAAAGAACACTCCATCATGTACCTTTTCTTAATTTGTCCCTTGAATCCAAAAAGTTAGAAAACAATATCCGAGGGAACCTCATGACCATGTCAATCAAGATGTACCTTTTTCATAAATAGTCAATCTTAGCCCGGAAAAGGGGTAAACGTATACTGAGGTGACATTTATTCATTTCCTTTAACGAGTTCAAAATGACAAGTACTGGACAATCTTTTTAGTTTTTGAGAGTCATAAAAGAGCTCAAAGATGACTCCAGGGGGTTTCCTTTTTCGTTTATTTAATGAGTCCAAAAAAGAGATAAAATAAAACTCGCAAGAATCAATCAACAATGATCATTGTTCACTTTGAAGGTACTTGTAACTACACAAGAAACATGCCCATCACTGATATTGAGAGAAAATATTAAAATATTATGAAAATATTGACAAAAATGACTTGCAAAACTTATAAATATCCAAAAGTAATTTTATTTTTTACCATTTACCATAGTAAGCTCTGAAAGTGCATTTTGTGCCCTAATTCTCTTAATTTTCCAGTGGTTGCTGCGGGAGATCTAGGGTACCGTTTCACGAACCGTCAGCAACAGGTAAGAGGATAATCCCTGCTCTTACATTTTATCACTTTTTTATGTATTTTAAATGGTGATTTTTACGCTATAAGGGAGGATTTTAAAATTTTAGGACGTCAACGACCATCATCGGTATGGTCATTGGACCCACGATGATCGTGCTCAAGCTCAAAAGTTCGCGCGATGCCATCGCTCTATTTGTAAAAACAGGTGCACTGGCACTGAGGCGGATTTTTTGGAAATAAATCTTGTTTTAAAGAAAAAATCGATGATTTCAATCCATGAAAAAAGCATTAATTGATGTTTAAATGATTTTTTGCAGGATAAAATGGTCTTGGAATGGAAAGAAAGAGGCCATGAGGCTGAAGACTACCAAGCAACTCAGGATCCTGAATGCATAAATGCTCTAAGGAATTGCAAGCTGCTAAAATTCTTCAGGACCACGGGATTAAGGACTCAGATGGAATTGATGCCCTATTTAATCAGTCTCTGGGATGTAGATGGAGAGATCTTCATCATAAAAGGTCAGGAACCAGAACTGGAAGAGATGGATATCTACTTCATCACGGGATTGTCTCAACGATGGGAACTGATTCAACTCTTTGGATCTCGCAAAGGAGGTGAAATTACAAGGACTCTAGTCTAGAGACATTGTCCCGATGCTGAAATGACCAATGGAGGGAAGGTGAAGATAGCAAAAATCACCAATAACCTCATCTTGAGAATTATTTTTTTCACTATGGTGCGTGTATCCACCACGCAAGCCTTGCATGAGGCTTCAAAGTCCCAGTTCCAATAATGTTATCTCATGTTTGACCCCCACCATATTCAACTAGTGTGGAGGTATTTTAACAAACATGAAATGACAACTGACCAAGGGGAAGCATGGACACCTAAAGCAATTCAGGTTTGGTTCGATATTGGTGACCTTCTTTTTAGAGAAACTACCCTTATTCTGGTATAAGTGGGTAGAGGTACCATATCCTGCCCCCTAAGATCTAAGGCTCATGCGATGGACAACTCATGCCTCGAGGAGGAATGAGTCAGCATATGCATTACCTACCACAAATTTTCAGTTCGCTAGAATGCCAACTACTCGTGGTGGACGACTATGCTTATGCGGGCACGGATTTCAGGTGGGATCTAGATCTACCTCTGCCACCAGGAGAACAGTGGACTGATGCAGGTAAAAAAACTTGTTTTTGGATTTTTTCAAGTTTTATGATTTTTTATGAAAGTGTAAATTGAGACTCAATTTTTGATAAATGTGCAGATGTAGGACCAGAGAGACCACCAGAAATGTCACCAATAGCACAACGAGTTGCACATCAGATAGTGGACACAGACTATGAGGAAGGGGCAAACCCCTTAGCTGAGATGGAGCATAATTTGGAGGCGATAACTCATGGAGTCCCAGAGTATGCCACTATTGATGATGTTCCACTGCATTGGCAGAGACACATAGTGGGTGTCTCTATGAGACTGCGTCAGCTGTTAGACCGAGTTATCAGAGTGATCTCGTGATATCATGAGCACCATGCAAGTTGATATTTTATCTATTACTTTTACACATTTTGTAGGATTTGAAAGCCAAGTGCCTCAGAACACTCTATTTTTTGATATTTTGATGTAAACACTCCGACAGATGCGATATATATATATATATATATATATATATATATAATATATATATATATGCATGTTTTATTTCCTACTTGTGTGTTTATTTCCTACTTATGTGTCCATAACATGATCAGTTTTATAAATGATGCAAATGTCTATCAAGGACAAAATTTGCTAATGCATCTGCTAATGTATTTAAATTACGTGGAATATGTTGATATGTAGTGAAATCAAAATTTCTTCCAACAGTGTAACAAGTAGATACATACGCAATATTTGTGGATTTCTCACTGAGTAATGATTGTTTAATTGTAACACGAAAACTAAATTCCTAATGCCAAGAGCAACTGCTTCTGACAAGAGTTCAATAACTGCGCTATATTCAGCAATATTATTGGTTGTTTGATCAAGGCAAATACCTTGTAAGTTAATCAGCTCACCATTAGGGTCATAGAGTACCCATGTTGCGGAAGAAAGATTCTGTGTGCTATGACAAGCACCATCAACAAAACCAACGTAATGGCTTGACAACATCTGCAAACCCAGTGGAACACAAGGTAAGTAGAAAAACACGTGTCTGTAGAGCAAACAAACACACCAAAAATAAAATTAAAATGCACAATAATGAATTAACACACCAATGTACAAAAGTTATTACACGAATTTCACACATGATACTTCTTCACATACAACCGATTATGGGGTTGCGACAATGCATTTCCCTCATAATTACATAGCTCATAGGAACCTTTTTGTAAGACACGCTTGAGGATGTAGGACCCATGCCATATGGGTTTGAACTTTCCTACTCCCAATTTATCTTTGGCTTGATCGTAAAGAAGGACCAAGTCGCCTTCAGCAAAAGTGCGAGGAGAAACTATTTGGCCAAAATGAGATTTGACCCATTTATTTTGAGCTTCTATGACCATCACAGCAATGCAACGAGTCCCGTCAAGCCTCTCAAGATACAGTAGCCTCTCCTCTTCAGGCGAGGTATTCGGAAGAATTTCGATAGCTAGCTTAAGCCAAGGGCTTTCACATTCGATTGGAAGAGTTGCCTCTAAACCATATACCAGCTAGAACGGAGTGAATCCAGCGGCATCAAATACCAATCCTTTTTGTGCTTCCCAACAGTACGTCGAAGCATAGTAATCAAAACATTATTAACTGCCTCAACTTGGCCATTGGCCTATGGATAATAAGGAGTTGAGCATCATGACGAAGGCCCAACTGAGCTCAGCTCTGCCATCATGTGCTGATGAAAATGTGATCTATGGTCGATCACGATAGCTTGAGGAACTCCAAAACATGTTATGGCATGGTTAAAAAGGAACCAAGCAGTAGTAATACTGTCAGCATTGTTGTAGGCATCGCCTCGGCCCATTTAGTAAAATAGTCGACGACGACGATTATATAACCATGCCCCCGACCAAGCGAGGGTTACATGTCATGAAATCAATGCCCCATTTAGCACATGGGCCATTGGTAATTATTGGGTGTAAGGGTATGGGTGTGGTGTGCTACTTGTGGTTGAAAATCTGGCATTCATGGCATTTTTGGACAGCTAGAATGTAATCTCTAAAGATAGAAGGCCATAAATAACCCACGCGGAGGATTTTCTAAGCAGTGGCATATCTAGACATATGACCACCACAGGCACCAGACTGGCAATCATTTAAGACCTGCTCAGCCTCTTCTAGGGTGACAGATCTGTGAAGAATAGAGTCCACACTGACTCGATATAATGTATCACCAAGCATCTGATAGGTTGGGACTGATGTCGAATGTGGCATCGGTCAGATCGGGACAACTCAGATTGGAAAGTATGGGTTTTGAGATAAACAATAATATCTCCATACCATGGGTCAAGAGTGTTGATCAGAAACAGAGTTTCATTGGGTATCTACTCAGTAAAATCATTTGAAGTTCTTACAGACGAAAGAGCACAGATCATCACATCAAAGACAAGCAATTTCTTTGATTCGGCAGCAACAAATTCCAAATCAAACTCCTGCAGGATAATGATCCATTTGGAGTATTTGTCCCCCAATAATTGGCGAGTCTGTATATATGTCATGGGGTTGTAATCATAAATCATTGTGGTTTTCCTTAAAATGATATAGTGTCAAAATCTATGGACGGCATGAATGGCCTCCATGGCAAGTTTCTCGACATGGGCATATCGAGACTCAGTATCAAGAAGATTTCGGCTCAAATAATAAACCACGTGCTCATTGCCATCGTCGTCATCCTGAACTAACACCGTAGCAATATTTGTATCAATTGCATCCAAATAGAGTAAGTAATCGTAGTGATAATTGGGGGGATGCAATAAAGGAGCACTGATAAGCGTGTCTTTTAAAGCATCGAAGGATTTATGGGAAACTTCATCCCAGATAAAATGGATCCCCTTCTTGAGTAAGCAAGTGAAACCCTTGGCAAGTTCAGCGTAATTAGGGCCAAATCAACGAAGAAAAATATTTTTTCCCTGTAGGCTCTGCAATTGCAGTAATGATGTAGGGTTGGATAAATTGACAATGGCCTCAACTTTCAAAGGATCAATTCAGATACCTTCGCGAGACACCACAAAACCCAAGAGTCAACCAGACTCAACACAAAACACACATTCGTGTGGATTGAGATGGATATTATAATGCTGACATCATAAAAAGATGGATCTTAAGTGATCAGGATGGTCACAATGCTTAGAAGAATGAGTTGGTAAGTCGTCAAGGTATGGCTAAACAATGTGCCGAATGTCGTGAAATGGATAAGACATTACTCATTGGAAGGTAATGCCATCATTCCTCAAACTGAAAGGAAGCTTTTTGTAAGAGAAAGTACCCTAGGGACAGATAAAGATCGTTTTATTTTGATTGGTGGGTGAAATGTTAATTTGGTTATAGCCAGAAAAACTGTCCATGAACAAGAAAATATCAATACCAGCGCATTCGTCAATGATTTGATCAATAAATGGAGTAGGATAATTGTCCTTAGGACTCACGCGATTGATATCGCGGTAATCAACACAAACACGGATCTTACCCTACTTTTTGGCAGCAAGGACGATATTGGACACCCAATCTGTTAATGGGATATGATAAATAAAACCCACTTTTAAAAGCTTCTCCACTTCTGCTTTGATAGCATCAACCTTTCAAGGGTGCACAGGGCGAAGCTGTTGTCAAACAGAGTTAGCACCAGGATAAGTCGGAATCTCATGCACCACTATTGTTGGATCGATACCAGGCATTTCCTTGTATGACCAAGTGAAGACGTCTCAGAATTCTTTAAAACTTTGAGTATAAATCCTGATCTCATCTAGAGAACAGGAAACCCCAATATGGATGTTCTCGAAAATTTCAAGTTAATGGAAATATCAAGAGGCATAGTAGTAGTGATGTTTCCCATATTACCCTCTCACAAGACTTCATGCACTAGGATAGGTGTCTGAAGTGGAGGTGTGGGATAATGAGAAATAGATGCTTCAAGACGGGAAGGCATCTCATCGAGGCTAGGAAGAAATGAAGAACGATGATGTAGACCGTTATATGGAGTTTCATCCAAAGACATGACCTCAACGATACTCTCGTCGGTGGGGAATGTCCTGTTCAAAGGATCGAGAGAATCCCAAGAAGCAAGCCAAGGAGATGGCACATAAGTATCCAGGTTCATACTGAAAACATTATGACTTTCTGAAGCAGCCATCGAAGCCAAGATGATTTCTTGATAATTTTTCTCCAATGGACTTAAAGGCATAACATCACCAAATAAATCAATTTGATCTACAGTAGGGATAATTCAAGGATCCGTAGAGACCGAGATCATATTGGCTTAATGAACATTTGGAGGTGGGAGAGTAAAAGTACCCATTAAAACAGAGTCTTTGAAGAGACCTACCCTAACACTCTCACAAGGAATTTCAGTATTTCCCACGTAAGGGGCATTGACATTCGATGAACCAAAAGAAAAGAAGGGCAGTTCATCGACAGTGAAATTTTTGCTTCATGAGGGAAACGAAGTACTCAGAAATAAAGAAGATACAACACAAAACATAGTGTGGGTCCAGCTTCGCCCGAGAAGAAGGTTGTAGTTGAGATTTGCATCTACAACTTCTACTTCTAATTCAATGGTCTTTCCTTCCAATGTAATCGGGAAGTTCATGAGAATACCATAAGGACGTGAACCTATGCCATCAAATTCGTGCAAGGTGTTCGAGGGTTGGTTAAGGGTAGGAGAGCCAATGGCATTCTAACACAAAACAAACATGATGCAGGTAGAGGCACCTTCATCAATAACAGTTCAATGGATCGTATTTCCTTTTATAAGAACCTATATCAGAAAAGCAATCTAATGAGGAAGACAAGGCACGTGGTTTTCAAGATCGAAGGTAATTAGACTCGAATCAGAAGGATCAATAGCACCTATAGCAAACAACAGTGACTCTCGTTGCTTTGGATAGGATTGAAGAACCTCCAAGGCTGACATCATCGAAGGTGCCTGAGCTAAATCTTCAACAATATTGTAATGTTGTGCAGCTCTAGCATTCGGATTAAAAGATGACTTCCAAAGAACACCTTTGGGAGGTGGTCAGATGATGGACTCACTATTAGGGCACTCAATATGGAGCGGACCAGAACTGGATGAGGTAGAAGTAGAAAGAACATTGGTAATGTCTTTCTCCACTCTCTGCTTAGGTGTGGTTTGATAGTCCTTAGTTCAAGTAGCGATCAAGATAGGTGATGAACCTTGCATCATGAACACTTGGGAACCTAAGGAAGCAAAGGACTGTGGTTGGTCTACCAACAACATCTACTGAGATGGAAAGGATTCTTTTAAGCTAGTCAGAGCCCCTTTCAAAAAGCGATTAATTTTAGAACATCGGGGACAATCCTTAGTGTAATGATCCTCCTCATAGATGAGGCAAGGATATTTTAGCTTTCTTTTAGAAGCATCATCAGCAGATGATTTAGGAGGGTCTTGTTTTAGGGCATCAGCTTTGGCTTTACCTTTGCCCTTGTTTTCAACTTTAGAAGCCTTATATGTTGCAGTATACTAAGCAACATGTACCTCAGAGGTTTTACCAGGACTGAATGAATTCTTCGAGGGATTATTTGAACCAGTGTTTGAGATAGATTTCTGCTTCGAAGAAGCTTTCACGAAAGTCTGAGACATGGAACCAATCACACCATCAACAGGTGGGGTATCAGGAGACTTTGATGTTGTCAGATCTGATGATGGTCTCAGAGCATTAGGTAACATCTCGTAGAATGTGCCATATTATGAATAGACCAAGTCTAAATACTAGGCACAGGCGATAACTTGTTCTTCAGTAACACATCCCCCCATAGCTATGTCCTTAGCAATATTGTTGACGAATGATTTTGTGAACCATTATGTCAACAACTCATCAGCAATCTCAAATTTGATGACATGAAGCTAACATCTCCATTCATGGATATGATCAAAATGTGGGTCGTGGTATCTTTCTTAAGGGATGTAAGCAAATGAGTTCCAATTTCATATCGAACCGGCAATTGGAACTAAGTGAGGAAATCCATAGCCAGAGAGTTGAAGTCATCGTAGGTACCTCGAGGCATCTCGATCTACCATTTAGCGGCAGCACTTGTGAGAGTTCTCTGAAAGAGTCGAAGATAGATAGAATCATCGACATACGAATTGGAGAAGCACCAGAGGTGTTATGTCATAACATGGGATTGCGGGTCCTCCTTAATTTTTCTCTCAAATTTGGGGCAATCGCTTGGAATTTTCATTAGAACTAGAGGCAAGTAAGGTGAATGAAGAATGGGATCATTCATGAACCTCGATATATCGGGTAGCTCCAACATAGCCAAGAAAGGAAATTGCATGTTAAATTGCATATAGGGCCTTTGAGGAGACCCAAACTGTAGATTCCATCCTTGTTGGTAAGGATTTTGGCCCCATAGTGGAGGATTTTGTCCATACGGGACTTGATTTTGTCCCCATTGAGGGTTACCTTGACCATATGGTGGATTTGGTCCAAGGTAGGCTTGATATTGTCATACCATAGGCCGTTGATAAGCATTGTACGCGACATACAAGTTATAAGGTTGTTAATCCTATTAACCCTGGAGGTAAGGAGGTTGACCCTGCTACGCAGGGGTTGACCTTGGGCTTGCAAAGGATGAACTTGTTGATATGCATATAATTCTTGTTGTTTCCAAGGTTGACCTTATTGTTGCAAAGGCTAACTTTGCTACTATAAAGGTTGACCTTGCTACTTCAAAGGTAGGCCTTGTAAGGACAAACGTTGAGAACACTGTTGAATAAACTGGGTTTGCGGCTACAAAGGCTATGGCTGCGGAAAATTTTGTCCCTACTGATGTAATAGTTGCCCTTGATGCTACAATGCTTGCTCTTACTACTGCAAATATTTCCCTTGCTGCTGTGAAGGTTGCCCTTGCTGCTGCAAAGGTTGTCCTTGTTGCTATAAGGGTAGCTGGACAGTTGCTTGGGTTATACCCTGAGGGTATTGATAGTTCCTAAATTAAATCTAGCCATATCCACCAAGAATAGCAGATTGACCAAGCTAGGCATAAGCTCTTTCTTGAGGAATATAAGAGAGATTAACCAAGGCTTGCGAACCATATGGGACATAAGCCTGTTAGAGTGGAACTTGAGCCATGTAAGGTTGTTGGTATTGGACGTTGCCTGACCCGGATGGACTAGCAGGGTTAGGAATACTACCATAATTAGGTTGATTAACTCCAACAATGTGAGTTTGTAATCCACTCACATTATTTTGGCCTGACACAAAAGGAGTATTCAGATCTTGCCCCACAGGCAGTGGCACATTCTGTCCACTTGATGGAGGGGTAGAAGAACGTACCGAAACCTGACTTGAAACAGTCGGTTGAACCGGAAGGGTTGGTTGAAATGACGAGACAGGCTGTGACAGAATGGTAGGTTGAATAGGAACTGAGGTGACGGCAGTTTGTACATAGTTCGAGAGGTCGTGTTCAGAATGAACGCACCTAATGTAGGCATAGCGTTAGAATACCAAATGGGGTTATGATACAATGATGAGGCACTAGAAGTACCTGAAACCAACTGAGCTAAGGTGGTATAACCATGTGGCAACATAGGTCCACTAGTTTCACGAAAAGTGAGAAACGAGACTCTCCCTGTATAAGGAAAGCCTTCTAGAGGAAATTCATATCCTTGCTCATCATCGATATGAGGAGTATGGGTAGCGGAAACTTTTGAATGACCCGGAGAAGAGGTTGGGATTTCACCTTTTGGCTCCATAGATGGAAATAATTGGTGACAAGGAACCTGAGATGTATGAAAAGATAACTCCAAAGGAATACCATGTCGATCATAGGGACTATAAGGATGTTGAGGAGATATCACAACAGAATCGAACAACGGATTTGATGAATAGACAACAAGCCTCTGCGGACTCTCAGGAGTCTGCGAACTCTCAGGGGTCTGAATAGGATTATCAAAGGTATCTGAATCAAATTCTTGAGGTGACCAGGAATCTGGTGGAGGCGGACGAGAAGACAAAGGTTGGATACTTGGAATAATCCCAAGTTCAAAACCTTGATCCTCAAGTGACTGAGGAAGTTTCGGATGAACTCCTTAGGAGGACCCTTCAATATCAGACAATGCAGGGGAACTATGAGATGAACTCAGTGGTTCATCCTCGATGACTTCCTCTCAAAAGAAAAAAAGGAAAGGAGATTCATTTAGGGCTTTTAACAATTTTGAAATTAAGAGGGAATTACTCAACATTAGTCCAAGAAGAAACTACTTGGGTTCAACATGTTTATCGTGGGTAGTTATTTTTAGAAAAAAAAACGTTGCATTTTCATCTTTTAAGAGTCGAGAAAAGGATGAAAAGGTGACTCTAGTCACTTTTGATGATTTAACGAGCTTGAAATGGCAAATTGCTCGATGATCTTTTCAAATTTAGTCAGAGAAGATCGAAATGAATGCTTAGGTGAATCTAGGTAAAAGGAGTACCAAGTAACCATGAACTGCAATATACACCTCAGCAAATAAATTTACCAAGGACTTGACGTACGGGCAGGCAATCTCCCCAAATGTTGTTCTCGGTGTATCATGTTTACAGGGTAGTAAACTCGGCTTCCTATGGATAAAGGTTTGCAGCCTATGGGGGTCTCCCTTTATATACGTGATGGTATGGGGAGCACAATTCCATGCTAGCATTGTCTAATGCCGAAGTGAACGACGGCTGCTATTTTTTAAAGATGTCGGAATACATCTCTAACCTATACCACTAAATATGAATGTTAGTGTTTCAAATGCTCCTTAGGTTAATTGATAGATTTTAAAGTTGATCTTGGAATTATGTTTCAATTTCAAGGCCTTAACGATGTTACATGTTCCTAAAACAAAAACTAGATGATGAAATTAAATCCTTCAATTCAATGAAAGTTATCTACGTAGGGAAGAAGATCACTCAAATCATGCATCAAACCAAATGCAAAAGTGCATCCATGACAATCTTCAAATGCTAAATCCAAAATATGAAATCTATCTTTCATATGACAAGAAAATGCAATTCCAAACCTTAAAGCAAAACTTCCTTAAGATATAATGATGATTTTCCTCTTTTTCAAAATGCAACTAATGTAATCTAGTGCAAAATTAAAAGAGAATGCAAGCAAGTTAACAAATATGAAAATCTCTTTCACATTAATGATTTGAATGCATCACAAAAAATGCTTCAAAAAATATGAAAAGATAAACACTTCCACTTTCACTTTTTGAAACACAAAACTCAAAGCAAATACTTCCTTTTGATTCAAATGAGACAATCAATTTGTAATCTATTGTTTGTCAAACGGAACTTAAGTGAATTTCACAGTATCTACTAATGAAAGCAACTTAATTCACAAGAACCAAAAGTGATCTGCAAAGGACTTCTGAACACACAAAGACTCTTTAACATAGGTAATTGATCTATGATCTCTAATGAGAAGACCAACGAGCCGACGAAGGTTGACCTAGAAGACCTAGAAACCCTAAAAGGCTAATCAAACTTTAAGCACACTTAAACCAAGTTAAAAAGTAATTGCAATTAGACAATAAGAGAGTCAACCAAAATGACACTAGTAAATCACTGGGAGAAGGCCAACAGAACTGAAAATAAGAAGACAAACCCTAAATTTCTTAATATTCTGCAATCATTGCACCTTTCAAGAGGAAAGTAGCGATCATCACTACTGTAATGAAAAAAACTACAATATCAACGTGACTATTAGGGTCAAAAACATGATGGTTGAGAAAAGCAAAGAAAAAACACAAAATCTTCAAGAACATCTCAAATCAACAACCTTCAAGCATCTACCATAAAGTGAGACTGACTACAGACAAACAATGAGGTCTAAGAATGAATGGTTGATCAGACTCATCAAAAGACAAGTTGAATAAAGGGAAGGAAAGGGTCATAGGGTCCCCAATGGACTCACCATATTGCTGACAAGGTTAATCCTCTCTCCGGACAGAGACGATCCTTCTAGCCCAATGAGTTGTTCTAGCAACTAAAGTGACAATCAACTAGACATCTTCCTAGGTTATAATTGAAAAGTAGAACGAAAGAGATGACTTACCTCATTCTGATGTTATTATGATTTCCTTTGTTGAGGGCCTAGAACCACTTGTGTCACGGACTTGTTCTTTCTTCTCTCAACACTTATGTACCTACACAAGTGATCAAGAGACAACAAAGCATGCCAAAACCAATAGCAAATCCAATAACAACCTACTTAACTGATCAAGGAATGTCAAGCTAATAAATACATGAACATATATATTTTGGGAAGATGAACCAACAGTTATATATTATTTAAGGAATAAAGGGAAGCTTACAACCATAACCTTGATGTTGAAAGGCTCTCCTTGAGTGGTAATCCAAGTCCAAGCCAAGAAACCCTCCAAGCACTCCTTCTCCAAGTCTAATGAATAGTCATAGGCACAATCTCAGCATAAGGGTGCAAATAAGCATAGACCAACCATTTGGGAATGGGAGAGAATGAATTTATAGGCTAGGAGAGGGAGTTAGGACTTCTCCAAAGATAGGATTAGGCCCACATCTCAAGGAGGTAGCTCATAGATATAATACAAAGAGGCCAAGTTAGGATTCAACCTCATTTATGCGAAACCACCTCTAGCTCACCGCTCTGGAAGCTTCTAGATCACGAAGCTTCTTATCTCCTTTGGGAAAATTACCTTTTTGGGACCATAGCAAGTATGCAAGGGAACAAAGCGATTCCATTGCAGGCCAAACACAATGCAACAGGCAACCATCATTGTTTTGAGCCTCAAAAGGGCGATGACTCTCATTTTAGGGTTTTAAGAGCTATTTCTTCAGGGAAAGCTCAAGGCATTTTCCAAACAAAGTCTTAGGAGGGATTTGAGTCGTATACATGGATGAGTATACTACATAATGGTCATGTTCAGGGAACTTCGAGGTATGTCACAGGGAAGTGTAGGAGGCGTGACAAAATATTGTGTAACAGTATGACTCCTCCAATGCATGAGCGATAGGATCGTGTGATTCTGGTGGAGGATGTATGTTGTGCAGATCAAATTGATTTTCAATGAAAATGGGAGAGCGATGAGGAGCCTGGGGTGTTTCAATAGATTTTTGATCGGGAGCAGAACTGACCTCAAGACAGTGAGAAACTGACATAACCATCAACTCGGGCTGATGTGCCTCAATAGTTTGAGGGGTTTCCACTTCGTCAGTGGGTATATAATCAAAGACCGATGGCTTATAAATATCAACAGCAAGTGAATCATAATCATGATCGAATGGAGTAAAGAGATCATGACAGCCATGATCAAAAAATTTGAGATGTACATCGACGTCCTCATGATCTGACGAATCATACAGAGAGGTTGATGAGAAACATAAATTTTCAACCTCTAAATTTTTGGAATTGAAAGATGACAGATTGAGTGGATTAGGAAAGAAATATTTTCCCTCACCACAATCAAATGAACAAATGGCATCCTGTGTGTCCTGTGAATGATTGGAAATATAAACATTCGGGAATGAATTTCCACAAGACAAAATAGAAATGGCAAGAACACAGAAGATGTCAGGATAGAGCAGATGAGGTGC
Organism: Pinus taeda; assembly: GCA_000404065.3. Lineage (NCBI taxonomy): Eukaryota > Viridiplantae > Streptophyta > Pinopsida > Pinales > Pinaceae > Pinus > Pinus taeda. Next base: position 75,580 of record APFE030097327.1, read on the forward strand.
GGACAAAAGGAGGCCATCCCTCATCGAAAGTTATTCTTCTAATTCCCACACATACTCATAAAAAATTATAGCACATGTTGGTTTCTCAACACCAACTCCGTCAACAACTTGATCCTCGTGAACATCACCTGTGGAGTCTGGAATGGACGAACACAAGACACCAAAATACGGAGGATCAACAGGACGAGAGGACGGAGGTTGAGAAAATAAGTTCACGTGACAACCAACAAGATTGCAGTCCACATATGCAAAGAAATCCAGAGCAGGTGGAATGGGAGGAGGTGATGATTCAACAGATGGGTTCACAACTTCTCCCACCTCATCCTACGGAGCTAGAGATGTTTGATGAGCAGCGGATAGCTAGTCACCTGTGACAGTAACCTTGTCCATCTTAGGTTTGGCAGCTCTAACACCCAGGTATGTTGGGATGGGTTCGAATGATTCTAATTCATGAGGATTTTCAGATATGTGAAGAAGATATTGAAACCGTTCCTTGAGAAATTTTTAATCAATTTCATCTTCAGGGATTTTAAAAGAAAGATTCATGAAGCACACCCAAAATTGCGCAAGATATTCATGAGGTGCTTTCGGTAATTTTAGAATTTTTTTTGTTGAATGATTTGCGGTCATAATGATAGAAAGCATAGATTAACTCATTGATCATGTGATCCTAAGAGTGAATGGATGTTGTGGGCAATGTGTGACACCATTGGTCAACATGCCAATCAAGCGTGTAAGCGAACAACCCACAGGCAATGTCATCTAAGGGGACTTCATTCCTGTGACAAAAGCCTGCAAAGGAAACTATGTGCCTTAGCAGGGCTGCTTTGCCTTCACTATCATACTTAATTTGTGACAAGTCATCAATGACGTCCTCCAACACTTCGAAATCATGTGCATGAGAAAAACGTGTCGGAGTTGAGATTGTAATGTAAGTCATGAATGATGTGTAGAGATTCAAAACAGACTTTGAGGGCTCAACTTGTCATATGGCCCTCTTTTTAATGCTAGAAATGTTGATGGTGATGGACCCCACAACATGTCAGGGGATCTCCATGGTAAGGAGTCCCACCTAGACCTTAGATTGTTTGGAGTAGGAGTCCCAGTAGTGGGTAGCAAAGTAGTGCTTTGACTGTGGTAGCGCGTATAGGTAAGTATGATAACTTTGTCAAAATCAAGTGTGTGACCTTGCAGTGAGTCAAGTAAGATGCATGGGGGTTCTAACACAAAGAGGGGAAAAGGAAGTGTGTCCCTTAGAAGCCTATAATAGTACGCAACCTGAAAGAAACACACGAGTTGAATGACATCACACGCTGGAAGCGGAATATTCCACAATACAAAGTGACGGGTTAATACAACAACACATCTTGAACAAGATTCATACAATCATATACAAAATAGTTCATACACAAATCTGTAAGTGGAATAGCATGCATTGTTAAAGTAACTAGAATAGTCGAACTACAATAACAACATATGCATGAAAACGTGTTGGCTCAGTTATATATATTAAGTGAAAGTTCCATCCATACATACACCATTGACAACCACTAGCCCCAATAGTGGAACATTACAGTCAACACCGCCTGGTCCTCCAAAGAGATGTACTCTCTCTACGCTATGGAGAAGCCAAGGTGTTGTACACGTAAATCCCCTCTGCGGACAGAGGTGATCCCACTAGCCTAAAAGGGGTCTAGCAACAATCGAACAACGCTAACACGCAAGTTCCTAATTGCAAAGTAAAGGCTAATGATGAGAGCCTGCCTCGAATCCAATGCTAGTATTCGTAGAAGAGTCGTCGCTTCCGTTCTTTCGCGTCAGATGGTCACAACCCTCACGATTCTCGTGAACAAACACCTGCACATGCAAAGAACAAGACAAATACAAGCATAAAATCCAAGAAATGCAACTATGTATCAGTCAGAAAGGATACAACTCAAACGCCATTATAAAGACACATGAGTGGAACCATAATGATAGTCGTCTATTATTATTGATAAATAAAAGGGAATACAACCAAGTTCTGACGTCAAATCCTCCTTTGGCTGGGTGATCAGCAACACATGCCTTGCAAAGCTTGTACGAGATGGGGAACAAGCCTCTCTCTCCTTGATTACTTGGAAATGGATCTCATTCTTAAAGATTTAGCCTCATAGGGATGAACAAGGCCTCTTGCACCATGAGCTTAGCAATTCTCAGACTTTGGGACTTAGATTTGGGAGCTTGAAAAGTAGAATTACTAACTAGCTTGTCAAAGGGAAAAGAACAAGCTTATATAGAGGTAGGAGGAGTAGATAAGATCATCCACCAAATTCAAGGGATTGTCCTTATCATTAGGAAGCTTCCATGAGAGGTGGAGAACTACTTCCCTCCTTGGGAGATTCGAAGCCCAATTGAACTAACTCAAACTGGAATCAGTTCATGGATAGGTTAGAAGGAACCTTCGGAAGTTTGTTTGTTAAAAATTTACCCAACTGGGTTGGCGCTAGTGCAACTCTGACACAGAGCGCCAGCTGGCGCGCCCTCTTTGGAGGATTTCCCCTATTGGCATGAGTGATACACTGTGGAACAGCGCCAATGGAAAAAGAGCTATTTTTTGGGTATTTTGCAGAAGTTGTCTTTAGGGCATATGGAGTACATACTCTAGGGGATACAATGCAGGTGTTTTCAAGTTATGTCACTTCTCACAGGTCCCGGAATAGGTCCTCCAATGTACGGGAGAAGGGGTAATAGGGACGGTGACAAAATACTGTGTAACACAAGGCTCGTCACAATACTCTCTAAGCCTTCTCCAAGCAAAGCCTAGCGAAAATATTGGCTCCTAAAAGCCTGTACTATGAGTTATAAGGTTCTATATATAGAAAAGGGTGGGGTGACCCTTGACATTCCCCTTTGACTCTTGGACTACCCTCATGACTCTTCACATTACAAAGTGACTGTTCACGTTCCACCAGTGACACTTGGAATTTCACTTACAACATATTTACAATAATACAATTTCCACATATACCCATGTGGGACAAAATAGGCTTGAGTCAACCTAACAAGACAAACAACATCACTCGGGGTCTTAGGAAATGACCAACTTGGTAACCTCCTCATGGTGGTCTTCGGTGACAAACTGATACCAAGCTTGGTACTTTGCTATTGTGTCCCCATACTATTTAGTGATGTCTTTATCAAAGCAAACTGTTGCCTCCATGGCTTTCAAGTATATGGTTTTGAAACCCCTATCTAGCTCATCTTGAAGCATGCACATCATTATCCCAAGTGTGTTTGGACCACCAATTTACTTATGCATGTTCTTTACACTTAGCTACAAGGCATCATCAGTGGCTTCCCACATCAACTTCTCTATGTACCCATCGACCTCTAGCATGAGTTAGTTCTTCCTCATGGCTTGAGTGAGGATTCTTATGGAAGGGATCACGTGTTTCCTCACTATTCCGTCCATACTCTTGTAAAACCATGCATAGGAAGCCTCAATGTTGGTGATGAGCGAAGGGAGCTGCTCATAGTTCTGGATCAACATCTGAATATGTTCTTTGTCTAGCTCTGCTTGTGGCTTCACCATCTTGTGCAAGTAAAGTGGGGCCCTGTTGTACCTCATTTTCCATTCCCTTACATGTGCAATATTAGCGTGGATGTCTTAGATATTTTGAGCTAACTTCGCGCACTTCTACTGAAAACCATATAGATGGATAATCACTTTATGTACATTGACAAATCTTCTATACAACATCCACATGGTGGTATCCAAAGTTGGTATCTCTACAAGTATTGCTTTCTTCATTTATGCCATCGCGGATCCCACAAATTGCTATGTTCTTTGCCTAACCTCTTGCAATTCCTTCACCATTCGATCATTCTCTGCTATCAAGAACTTGACCGTTGAACTCGTGGCTTCTGCATAAGCCTAAGCCATGGTAGTTGGATGTCTTCTAACATCTGATACAATCACCCTTTCCTTTATGTGTGTAGATGATGTGTGATCATCTGGGAGCTACTTTCTATGGGCCTATACAGTCATGTGTTGTGACTTGTTGAATGACAGATTGTACACATCCATCTTTGGATCATCATCAAGGAAAAAAACCTCTCCTTTCTCACTCAGGACTGGTTATGATTCTAGAGGTGGCGGAGAATGTGGTGCGACCTTAGATGCTCTTGGCATGAGATCGATGTCTTGGTCGTGTGGCTCTTGCTTCGTCTCCATGTCCGTTGCCTCAACCATCTACTCAACCTACTGAGCAGATTACCAAATGTGTACCTACTCACCCTATTCTTGATCTATTGGCTTCTCTACGGTCTCAACCTATATAGGCACAGTTTTCTCTATCAATGTGACTTGTCTTTCTCCCTGTTCTTGTTTATGCTTTTCTTCCCTTTCTCTCCTCCTGAACTCTTGCTCTGCTTTCATCTTATGCTCTGTCTCCTACAATTTCCTCTCTACATCTTCCACCCTTTGCTTCTCTCTCTTCCTCTATTCTACTATCCTTTCACGTGGTCGCCTCTTTGCCTTTATATACAAAGCTACTTTCTCGACAAGAGGATCTTCTCTGAACTTGTAGCTTTGCTCCACCTTTATGCTCTCGGAAATATTCCTCTTGCCTTTGTCTTGTGTTGGTTTACTGCTCACTGTTGTTGTTGTTATTTCTTCCTATGGTGCTGCTACATGTAGTGCTTCTTTCCATTCCACAGCTATGTTGACCAGTTCATTGAGCCTAGAGGAGTTGTAGCAATATCTCCAAGGATCTTCCTCTAGCCAATGACATGCCCCATGGATCCATGGGTAATAAACCTTCGCACAATGGTTCTTGCATATATAGTGGGGATCATATGGATTGAAACTCTTGGTTTCGAACCCAAACTTCTTCAAGTCCTCGGCCTCAACATCTGTATCCTTCAAGGTATAGATCTCATACAACGCAATCAACAAAGGAAGGGTAGGCCATGGTGCCTTCTTCCTCCTATGCAGTCCTACTGATAACCCTATGGACATGTGGTATGCAACCTATTGCATGACCAGCTTGTCCGTGGCAAACCTCGGTAGCTCATGCAAAGGCTTCTCAATGCTAAACATCCTGATGAAGGTGCCACCATGTGAGGCATACCAATCTGCAATGTTAATCAATTCCTGCATCGTTTCTTGGGACATGCAAGGTGGATCTTTTTCGAATATCATATTATATAGCGGGATGATGAAGTGTTCAGACAACCTCACCATGACTCCTCGATAGTTGCACTCAGAGAGCAACTTGCAATATATCTTCACATTGTTCTCTGATGGTGTCCATGTCCAACCCATGCCAAGGTGTTGTTGGGCACAGATTACATCAAGAAGGTATGGGGACATAAAGAATCTTGCTTGCTCATACTGGGTGGGCTCCACGCATTAGACACATGCAATTTTAGTTGAAGAGCCAACATGTGAGACTAGTTGAATTTCCTTCCTTCATTTTCCAACTAATCCAACATAACCACCTAACTCTGTAGGAAGGTCTTCATGCTCTCTTGACCATAAAAGTGGCATGCAAATATGACCAAGAGTTGGTAAGCCTTCCTGAGTGACTTCATCTTGTAGACTTGGTTGGGTGTCGCTCTGAACTTTGATGACTCTTTTACCCAAAGCTTCCTGATGTCTCTAGTGTTAAAATTGTTGTTTGGAGTGAATAACATTGCATCCATGTGGTTCACTGGAATCCAGTGAATGATATCCACGAAGGGGAAGGCGGGGTACCTGCATGTAACCTTGTACAAGCCTGACTTGTGAATGTTGACATAGACTTGTCAATCTTCCAGATCTTCCTTGAAACTTCCTGCAAATATGTCCTTCATTTCTTGCCATGTAATCTTCATGTCCTTCTCTATGGACATTTGTGTGTCTACGTAGACTGGAAAGTTCATTGGCACTTGTTCAACCACATCTCCAGTGTTGCTCTCTATAGTATCCTTTGATCTAGCTCTCTTGGAAACCATGCTTCTTGTACTGTTGAGAAGTTTCTCAACAACTGATGTACCTAGAGATAGAGTGGACACTCATGACAAGTAAATGTAAACGCAAAGCACTTCAAGGATCGATCATGCAACAAACTAGTAAATTTTTTGGAAAAATTGCATAGTTTTGACTCTTAGAGGTGTGATATTATCAGTTCGATCTACACATTGTGCAGTCCCATCTATCAGTGAGAGGTACTAATGGCTGGAACTATGTAGAGCACAGTCCAGTGTGGCTTGTTGTGGACTGGAACTACATAATGCGGAGTTCAGTCTGGCTTGATGCTGGCTGGGACTATGCATTTCTCAATCCTAGTGGGCAAGATTGGGAACTGTCCCCTGGAACTATGCAGAGCGCAACTGGAGCCAGTAACTGACAACCTCAGCACAATTCCTGGAGCCAAGGCAGAGCCTTGAGTTCCAAAAATGCACAATGCATGTCGGGGAGAGCTAGATCTTAGCTAAGGCAGCCCAGATCTACCCAAGGGAAACTTTAAAATGAGCATACTGTAATGCACAAGTGAAGGATGGTGTAGATCTGAGTGAATGGCCATGCATGCAATCAAAGGAAACGGACAAACAATGAAGCCGGTGGGGAGAGTCATTGCAACAATGACCATTAGTGAAAAAATGGGGTTATTCATGCGATGCTTAAGAAAGACAATGCAAAACTTGAAACAACACTTCTATAGGTTAAAAAAGCTAAAATGCCAACGGTCTTTTAATAAAACATGCAAAACAACACTCGCACAATCCAAGAAAACGAAAGCGTCAGAAAATGCAGCAAAAGACTTTAAAAGCAAAACTTACTTGGAAAAGTTGTGTCGATTGTGTTGAAGGTTCCTAGATGCCTCGGGAATGCCAAAGCACCCAGATTGAATGTGAAAATGAGCTCTGGTGGCTACCATTAAATAGATTTGATCCATTTAGGGTTTATGACGCACATACCAAAAATCTAGGAAAAAGCGACAAGTGGCAACAATTTTCTAAAATTAGCTCGTGTAACTCCCACTGCTAAAAATAGATCCCTATTTTTTAGGGATTCTTTTTTTTTCCCTTTTATTTTTCGGGAAGGGATGAAATGCATGCATGGAGAGATTGCGCAGTTCTAGAGGGAACCGGGCAACCTGTCGCACATGCATCGGGTAGCAACTGTGAGAATGCTTAGGGTGGCTCTAGCTGCCTCTCATGCTCTACGCAATTTCCCAGTTGAAGACAAGTTTCCAGTTGGGTCTGTGCATTTATGGAGCCGAAGCTTATTGTTGGGCTGATCTGTGCAATGCTTGAGAGCAAGGTTGGATGCCCTCTAGGACTGTGCAGTTTTACAAGGCAGTGCAAGAACCGGATGCAACCAAGTCACGGGGGTTCATCTTGTGGTTAGACAACAAATCAAGTAAGTGAACACAAGTTCTAAAGTGAAAGATCAATTCAAATGAAATCACAAGTACTTGATAAATGCAAGGCAAGCTGCTAAGATTTTAGGAGGGAGGCTTCAAAACAAAGCGAAGGAAATTTTTTTGAGGGTGGTTGTAGCCGCTACAACATCTTATTATTGCCATATTAGCCTCAATTACCTTTTCTTGTAGCTCCGTGCCTAATCTTGATCATAGTTCACCTATCTCTCCAAGTGATCCTCTTGAATGTTTTGAAGATAATAGAATGGTTCCTAACACTCACCCTCTTCTTGTTTGGGCCTAGAAAACTCTTGAATTTGTAAGTTCTGAGATTGGTATTCCTTTGGATCCTCATATAACTAGATATAGTTTTTCTCCTATGAGTAAATTTTTGGCTATAGATGATCCTTCCACTTATGATTAGGCGAAGGAAAATCCTAAATGGTTAAAAACAATGACTACAAAGTATGACTCCTTAATGAAGAACAAGACTTGGACTCTTGTTCCTCTTCCTCCTGTACAAAATTTAATTGGATGTAAAGAGCATATAATACAAAGTTGTAGAAGGACATCTTGAAAAAAATAAAGCTCAGTTAGTGGAAAAAGGTTTTACTCAACAAGAAGGTATTGATTATAATGAATGTTTTTTTGTAGTTGCTGAAATGAACACTATATGAACTATTTTTTCTCTTACTTCATCTTATTAATGGGAATTACACCAAATGGATGTCAAGAGTTCTCTTTTGAATGGTGTTATTCTTGAAGACATTTATATGCAACAACCGTGACCTAGTTTTATCACTACTAAAACTTCATGATTGGTATGAAAATTAAACAAGTTTGTATATGGTCTTAAACAAGCACATAGGGCTTGGTATGAAAAAAAATGATACTTATTTCAAGAAGAATGGTTTCAAGTGGTATAGATCTAATCTGAATCTATATGTCAAGCACTTTGATGATGAAATCCTCATTATTGTATTATATGTGGATGATATTATTATTACTGGCAGCAAAATTGCATCTATACAAGAATTGAAGAATAAACTTCATAATGAATTTGAAATTACAGATTTATACATCTTACACTATTTTTTGGGTCTTCAAATTTGGCATATCTAAAATGCTATATTCCTTTCACAATCTAATTATGCCATGAGTTTAATTTCTCGGTTTTGTATGAGTGATTGTAAGCCTTCACCAATTCCATTTTAATTTGGTGTAAAATTAATTGTTGATTGCACTACTCCTCTTGTCAATGCTACTCTCTACCATCAACTTATGGGAAGTTTGATTTATTTGGCACATCGTAGGCTTGATATCTCTTTTGTCGTCAGTATGGTCTCGAGGTTTATCCATAAGCCTCATGAAATTCATTGACAAGCAGTAAATAAAATTCTCATATATATTTGGAGATAACGAATTATGGTGTTTTCTATTCGATCAGAGCTATATTTTCTCTTATAGCTTATACATATTATGATTCGATATGTGATAGTCCAAATAGGCAGCCTACTGCACGGTACATATTTCAAATTGTTTTAGGTCTAATTTCATTGTCTAATAAGAAGTTGAGAACTATTTCTCTCTATTATTATGAAGCATAGTACAGGGAAGTTAAGGAAGTAGTTAAAGAAGTGTTTTGGCTGCGACATGTTTTACCAAGCTTGGTATGGTTCCAAAATCTACTTGTAACACCATTCTCCCACATTTACCCAAGCTAACTGGTCCACCAGGGTAAACATGTGATGAAGAGTTACTATGATATGATTCAACTCCCCAATTACAATTAAGTTAGTGGAATCAACAAACTGAAACCAAATTAACCTTCCTCAGAAGTTGTAGAACCGTCAGGGGCTAACCAACCACTCCATGTGGCAAAACCCCTGAGTTAACCTGCTTTCTCACTGAACTAGACCCCCAGTCGCACCCATGACAAGCCCTACATGTGACTGAGACCCTCCAGTCACTCCCACAACAAGGCATCCATGCAACCACAACCTTTTTTAGGCAATTCTATGTCAACGACCCCATATTTTGAGCCACTTTTTCAAGGCCATGACTTAGGCCTCTGCCCAAAACTTAATGAAACTCTTAGAAATGATAAATAACAATATGACAATGCCTCTAATGCAAAAATTGAAAAAGGACCTGACTTCACAAGGCCTAGCCATGACAGACATTCTGTCAAACACATCACTAACATGTAATCTACAGCTCATATAAATACATTTGAGCATAGGTGTCTCACACTTATCTGAGATTCGTCAGGAAGGTATGGTTCCCTCTCGTAATAGTTACATTATCATCTATTATGTCATTCATTTATTGGCAGTTCATTTATTAATCAAGATATCATGAGATCCACAACCACAGTTTGTCATAAACCATGCTTATAACCAGCATATAACTAACAGAATAACAATGATCGAACAACCATTATGCCCACATAATAACAAACACATTTACACATAATACACAAGAGGAAAATAGATTTTATTAACATATGCAAAATCCAACCAAGCCAGGGACTTCCACGTACCATACAACCATATATTAGGCTAAACCAAATCTTTCTTTCAGCCAATCATCCTCGTGCCATATTCCAAGCACGAATGTGGGAATTATAACAAAACCAACCAAGGATTCCTCTAGATTTACCATATATCCATCCAACATTGGTCAAGGATTCTTAGGCCTGAAACCCTCATCCATACAACTAGGCTTTACCACAATCCGCCAAGGGATTCCTAGGCCCAAACAAGAAACATACACTACAAGGCTTTACCACAATCCCACCATATATCGATTGAAGGATCACTATTCCTATAGAAGCATGGATGCCTTTGAATCTCTCCACCTAAACCGTGAGGAATTTGCTTGTCTCCACCCTCTAGGCTTTACCATGTATCCTCTCATTCACTAATCGAGGATTCTTAGGCCAAACGAGGGTATACACTATCAGGATTTACTGCAATCCCACCTTCACCAGTCCAAGGATCCCTAGGCCTTGTGTTTATCCCTGAGACCACCCCACTCAATTTCAAAACCATCTGGAAATCCAACTCAATTGAATAAGAGAAACCCCATCACACCATGTGATCCGGATTTAAACAGGAACGCAACAAAATACAGAGATAACCATATACACAAAGATGCAGCGGAAATAATACTTCATTTCATTACTGTAAAATACTGAAATATGCTTACAATTGGAAATAGAAATAAACCAGCTAGGGCGATGGTAACTTATCTCTGAGAAGAGATGTGGCGGCTACATGCCTCTGAACTATTATGAACTGTGTTACAATGACACTCGAAGGCCTATTTATTGTTGAGAAACAATGGAAAACCCTTCACATTCCAAAACCTAACCCTAGAAGATGAAACGCCAAATTGTGGGCCCCGTTTTGGGTAAATTGGTACATCAATTTCCCGGGGTCGTAACTTTGCCATACGATCTCCGTTTGACGCGTATGATAGCTCGTTAGAAAGATATATCCGAGAACTACCACTTTGGGAAGGGAAACAGGCCCATGTTGCCCCATACTTCCCAAAAAAACATCGTTTAGGGCCTCAAAACGGCTCCGAAAGTTCAGGACCCGAAAAACTGCTAAAAATAGTAAATTGTGCTACAATTTAGGAAACTGAAAAAGCTGAAAGAGACAATTGTGGGGGTCCAAATGGGATAGGTGGGTGGTCACCAACATCCACCTGGGTCATTCCTCCCCCCTTAGGAAGCAATGGTCCCCATTGCGTTGAGTTCCTCCTTGAGATGAGGAAGCTTCTCCTGAGCTGGCTCTCTTGTGAGCTGTCCTGCAATCTCTGATGTGCCCAGAAATGGTGGGAAGCATGGTCGGCGATGGTCCACATTGAAAACTCGGTGAAAGCGAAGGAATGGAGGAATGTTGTGCTTCCAAGCATTGTTGCCCGTAGCCTTGGCATTGGTGTAAGGACCATGTCTGAGTGGTTTGAGTTTCTGATGGTTTCTGGTAAGGCGTTCTTTCTATCGACGCAACCAAACTTTGTTGCCCACCTGAAACTTGTGTGGTACCCCTATGGGTGAGGAGAAGTTGTTCTTGTTTTCTGTCATGACCGTATCCCTTTGCTACTGCTGTTGTGTGGAGGAACCCTTTGCGAGGGTCATGGATGTGGTGAAAATCTTCCCTTTACTTTGGGAGTGAACCAGACAGATGAATTTCCTGGTCTGGGAGATGAGCTTGTTGCCTTTCTTAGCAGTGATCAAAGATGTGGCGGTAGGTGGGGCTACCTCAGGTATCTTGTACAATTAATCACCCAAAGAAATAATGATAGCGCAAGGCCTTGACTCATACACAGCATGTCACCTCCACAAGTATGGTTGGCCTAATAGTACATCACAAACATCCAGAGGTCTAACATCACACAATACCTCATCTGTGAAGGGCTTGATGCTATAAGGAAGGCGGCACTGCTGGCGAACTTTGAGATTTTGTCCTTCATGAAGCCACCTGATACTGTATGGTTGCGAGTGTGGTGTAGTCGGTAGGCCCAACCGCTTCACGACCTCTACTGAAATGAGGTTCTTTTGGCTGCCACTGTCGACAATGAATTGCAGTGGAAAACCCTTCACCCACATCTATGAGTGGAAAAGACGTTCCCCCTCCTCTGGCTCTTCGGGTTCATTCTTTTTTATCTTGGTAGTAGCAACAGTGGTGCTAGGATCCGCATCAATCATTTGCTTCCCTTTGCCATTCCCCTTGTCAGGTTCTGGCTCAGGGTCGAAACATGCATCTGATTCGGAAGCCTTCAACTCGGCCACCAGCGACTACTTGGTCCGACACTCACTTGTGTTATGAGTGGGACTCTTGTGGAACTCACACTGCTTTCCTATGTCCTTATTTGGCTTCATGGTGTTGTTCTTTTCTTGCGGCTTCGATGGGTTATCTTAGGTCACCCCGCCTTGGCTTTGTCCTTTGGGCTTTGGATTTGCAGATCCAAATTCTCGCTTCTTCTGTTTGAACTTTTGCTCCATTTTAACAGCGTATCGGTATGCTGTGCCGAGTGAGGAGATGTTCAAGAACTCCATCTCTTCCTGGATGTATCTATGTAGACAGCCACAGTATTTGAGCACTGGATGCATCTCAGAATCTTTGATACCCAACTGTGTGCAAAGGGTATGAAAAGTGTTTGTAAACTCTGGCACATCTTGGTCTCGTCCCTGCCGCAGTGTGGTCCATTTGATGTATTTGTCCTCATAGCTTTTGACAGGGTAGTATTGCTCCTTGATGGCATCTCGGAATGAATCCCAAGTGGGTGCGGCTGAAAATAGTGAGTCTGTGCTTTCATCCTTCTGCTCGCAGTAGGTTTCCCACCAGTCCTTGACGTGGGGGGCTGCTTTGAGAACAGCGAAAACAATCTTTTCCCGACTCGAAAATACATGAACAGAAAAAATATCCTTCTAACAGATTTAACCATTTATCTACGAAATTTGCATGTATTTGACCCTCGAAGATGGGGATTTCAAAATTAACTTGTACCTTAAAGGGTGTGGTGTTTCCAGAGTAGCTGTTGGAAGCCGATGCGTCACCTCTGGGTAGCCGCTGAAGAATCTGCGCAAAGTTATCCATCATCACGTTCCTTTGCCA
>APFE030097327.1:104583-188244 GCA_000404065.3 Pinus taeda
TCCACTTGGCTAACTTCGGGGCATGGCTCTGATACCACTTGTAAGGACTCTAGACACCACATATCTCCACAATGGTATAATATTGTCCACTTTGGGCCTAAGCCCTCATGGATTTGCTTTTGGACTTACTCCAAAAAGCCTCATACCAATGGAGATATTTGTCCATCCTTATATACCCATGATCCTCCCCACTTCTAGTCAATGTGGGACTTTGGTCGTATACCCAACAGTTAGGTCCTCACGCCCTTGACAAAATCCATGGACAAATTCAAACTAGGGTTTCTGAAATTAGGGTTTCTGCACTTGAATCCTCAAGTATCCCAGTTACACCTAATGAAAACCCCTCTTTTCAAAGTCGTCAAGTTGATCATACTCTATATCATGATAGGGTTGTTGATTGGTTTGAAGGGTCTTATCTGGCGGATTTCTCTATTAGTAGGAAACATCTTGTCTCACTTACATTGGATTTAGGGTTAAGCATGAATGGATGGATGTCATGGTTGGATGATTATAAATTTCAAGTTTGTGATTCTGTTTACCAGGATTGGATTGCATTTTGCCTTGAATAGTCTTTTCTAGTATGTTTCCCTGTAAGTAGACATGACTTTCTTGTTGTTGTGCATGTTTCACATGTGAGCATTTTGGCTTTTGTACAATTCTTTTTACAGATTCTAATTGTTGTCATCTTTGTTTTTGCAGGTCCGGAACTGATGCAGTGGCTACATTGGAAGTTTTATTTCACATAACCTGACCTCCTCTCGGATTAAATTAGGGTTTTAGGATTTAGACTAGTTAGGGTTTAGGTTTTACTTATTATTTTGCTAATAAGTGTTTTTTTTATCAAAGTTTTATTATTAAGGTTTCCTTTTCAAATTTTTCTTACTATAATTTTCTTCTATATGATTTATTGTGTCATCTTTATCATAGGAACATAGTTGTTGTATAGATTTTGGGATTTAACATGCATTATATTTTTGCATTGAAATCTTTGCACATGCATTACACTGTAATTAGCTTATTTCTTCGATACATTTGCATAACACAACATTGAATTGTGCTATAAGCACTAACTATTGCATTACATCATGCATTTATCTTCTCTCTTAGCATTCACTCGCCTTGACCTAGCCTGGATTTTCCCTTTATGTTGCACGCCACCGCATGAGCCTTCGCGAACCTGGAGCTTTCAAACCTTCGGTGTTTTGTTTAAATTTTTTGCTTTTGTGTGTGCATGCTCAAACCTTAAAGTGATTGGTTCGACCTCTTCGCACATGCTGAAACCCTAGAAGAGTTTCCCTAGTCACCTTTCCCTAGCATTAAAACTCTAGCCATAATGATTGTGTGTAGTTGTGATTGTTACTCCAATAGGTAGCTTCTCTTAGAACCAATCATCAAAGATACCTCTTAGATATCTCTCCTACGAGTCTAACTTATTATCGAGGAAAATAAGAATTTATTGCTAGTGGGGAACCCTAATCAGTTCGAATGACCTATACCCATAAGTTGAACCTTGTGCTTAGCATGGTCTTGAATGTTTCAATGACTTATTTTCATTGTTCACTTGTTAACTGGAGATGAGATGTGGAAGCTTGGCATTAGGGAAAACCTAAATCAGAATATCTTTTAGTTTCTATCAAACAAGAAACAACCTCTCTTGCTTGTAAAATAAGTCAGGATCCCTCATCTGCCCTAACACAATGAACACCCAGTAATAAGTGTAAATGCACACATGAAATAAAATGAAATTAAAGAAGGGTAAAGGATCAAGAAAGGCTTCCTATGCAAAGAAGTAATGCAATGACTCCGTCAAGGTACTGACTAGGCTCACTGGCAGCAGAGCAACGTTTCTAATATCTTGAAGTGACTCTGTTGGGGTACTTTCCAGGCCAACTGGCAGTGGAGCAACACTAGAAACCTATTTTAAAATTTTGGATACAATAAGCCCTCTACTTTATTCTCTGCATCATCATTAACTATTGGCATGTCTGAAATTTTAAGTGGGTGTTTACTGACTAGTAGGACCTTGCTGAGACACAAAGGGAAGGTATATCTGTAAAGGTCAAGGTGATAGGTACCCATAGTGATTGTGTAATATTCCCTTGCATAATTATCCAGACTCGAACTATTACAGGGATGTTGACAGAGATACTGGATTCTACTAGTGGTTCGCCAATTGTTATAGTCACTATAACACCACCCAAAATTTTTGGGCATATCCAAAATTTTTGGTACCCCACTGCTCGCCCCAAGCTACTAGGGTTTTGATAAGGCCTTCAACCAGTTACTCTCCCGTGACCTTTCCTATCAAACCCTGCTGATTCACCCACTCACGCTTCATACATTGCATCCACACATCATGTTTTTATCTCAGATATAGATCTTAGGATCGCATTAGGGTTTTGAAAGTCCATGGCTTCATTGATGCGTTAAGAGTCTACCATGATTTTGAAACTCATATTTGCATGATATGCACCACAATCAGTAGATGCCCTATATTTGGACAAGCATGTATGAAATTTGGCTTTCCTTACGATTGAAAATATTAAGGTTTGGGAGAAACCCTAGATTGTCAAAAGAGTGACCCCCTCCCTATTGTTACCTAATTCGCATGCCTTTAGGGGTGCGGTATCATCGACATCGTGTGGCATCATGATGAGAGTCATTGCAAAACATTTTCCCCAAGTTCTTGGTGGATCCTTCACCTCAGCATGTGCGTTAGGGTTTGTGAGAATTATATATTCCCATTGTATCCTAGTGACCCTAAAGGTATGTGATTAGAGGCCCAACCCTGTTTTAAATTTAACCCTCACTCTCCAGAATGTGTCTTCACTTTGAGGCACTCACTTATAATTGCCTCATCACCCCGGGAAGCACATGATGTCGAAGTTCCTTACAATAATTAGGCCCATCAAAGTGCCCAAATGTTGAGTTGGTTTCAAATTCAGTCATCTCTTACTCTACACATAGACTTGATTTATAATTATATTATCACCTCCACTCGTATTAAATGGATTTCTTTCACTGTTTTAATTATTTAACCATTTTCTTTGCAGGAATTTAAATGGAGTTTCTTTCGGCACATAACAAAAGAGAAAGCATAAGGTAGAGCCAAAAGAGAGAGAGCATCGTGTCAAAAATTGCCAACTCACATCATGTGATTTGGTGCATTTGGTAGTGGAAGTATAAAAGCACCTACATTTTCAAGCCCAAGGCCTCAATCGTTGATTTATTGCATCGTTTTGGGAATTTATGCATTGTGTGCCAAGACTGAAATGACTCAAGTCCAACATAATATGAAGGGACACTTGGCAGGGGCGGAGCCCAATTTACCTTTGACACATATGCATTGAAGCCCATCAAAAGGAACAATAAAGCAAATAATTTGCATTGAGGTTTGAGATATCAGTGACATAGGCTTATAGAAAGGAAGATACGATGCTTTTTGGGTATTGCGTGGTGGGAATTTGAAATAGGAAAAATGGTGCATGTCTGGTGTTAAAAGGCGTAATATGAAATCCACATACATGCGTTTGATAAGGGCACACTAGTCATGTAACCCACCAATGACACTAAGCGATTACAAAGGGGAAATATGCGTTGATAATGTGTTAAGGAAACATATATTAGTACTAAAGCATAGTGCCTCGACTCCATGAGCTTATGCGATAAAATCACACAACAAAAATAATGGCCAAGTTATTTGGCATAAAAATCACTCCACATGCATAGCTCTTCGTAGTCATGTGTGTCATGTATGCTGGAAAATTGGATTATCTCCCAACACATAACAAAGGGCGGTGTCAACAATGCAAGAAGCCGGAAGATAGCCAGCTAATATATATGAGAAGAAGGTGGTATTGCAGGGACAATCTCAAACACGGGATGTTACTGGCGTGATGTTAGCCACAAGAATAAAAATTTCTGCCCATCGAAAAGACCAAACATGCTACCACATTTTAGATAGGAACTTTCGTATATTCCCTCAGTAGTGTCATAAAGTGTGAGGTTGTTTTGAGGAGAGTGTGGGGTGAAAATGTAGCTTACTTCGACACCCACAAAATGAATTGCAGACTTGGATTATGATAATTACATACATCTCTATTTGTCAACTGTCAAATGTTGAGGAGCTGCAGGTACAAGCAGATTATATTGGTAGGAGAACGCCCAACTCCAGATCGGTTTAAAGTTCTAGTGTGAAGGAAACAATCAATTGGGATAGGGTAAGGAATGACCAATTGGGTTGAGAAATTGAGGTTTCCAATCACATCCTTACGTGCGAATCTACCACGTCTTCCTTTCTATTTCTATTGGATCTGTAATGGCTCTTGATTACCAACGAGATGATAAAGATCTTATCTATCTGTTGCCATAGGAGATGTGGAATCCATCACTAGGGTGGTAACCAGGGTGCACGCACAGGATACATCGAAGTGGTTTGCATCTTCCATCCCCACTAATCATTTTGTCATTAACCTCTATCATCCCCTAGAGCAATGGAACATGGCTGAGAACAAGAGTTCGACCAGTCATGCACTTGAAGGCCCCATTGTTACTTTAGCTTCTTCCAAGGAAGAAAATATGGTTACCCTCAGTTGATTGATGCATCACTTAAGCACAGATGTGAATGATGCTACTTTAATGCGATATTGGAATCATTTTACAAAGAAATAGAGTCACATCCCTTCCATTGATCGCCAATTCGTACCCCATGGATTCAACACTTAATCAAAATATTTGACCCAGCCCTCAACGTGACTATGTGATATCTCCCAAGTCATTGGGTCGCAAAATCACACCTTAGGAGAGCCTCCAGGGAATGTGACCTATTCAAGTTGCAACTATGTGACCTATGTGAGTCACACTTACACCCAAGTCGCTAGGTCGCACCTTGGGAAAACCATTAGAAATGCGACCTGCACTCAAATGCGACCAAGTGACCTACACAAGTCGCTGAGTCACAACCTCAGGAAAGAGATAAAATATGTGACCTCTACTAAGTGTGACTATGTGACCTCTTCTAGGGTAGGCAAGTCACAAAAACATGCCTGAAGGAGCTAACAACTATTGCGACCCATCCCATTCAGCTACTATGCGACCAGGCGAGATCCTTGAGGAGAGAGGTGACTTACACTGCCAATTTTATTGACGGGGAATCTTATAAACTACCACAGTTGATTGGGAAAGCTACAAAATCAAGACCACACATTTTTAACCAAAGTTAGGCTTTTTTTAGTAATACAACAGTGCAACGATAAAAGGGAAAGCTCTAAACCTGCTCTAATTAAAAGCCATGGATTTGGACGAGTCAAGTTGGCATATAGAGAAGGCATTGTCCAAAGTTGGTGCATTTTTGGTTGTGCAAAGACAGAGATCTCCTCCATTAGGGAATGATTTCAATCCCTTTACAAATATATTTGGAGGAAGAGGAAAATAAGTGATCAACAAATTGAAAGGCGAATTGCGCATATCATTACTAAATTTTCCATGGGATTTTGGGCTCCCAAAGAAAATATATATCATTCATAACGCATTTATACATGTCACAAATTATATAGCAAGGTTATATGATGATTTCCAAACACTCTAATGCAAAATACACAATTGATTTGTGGAGTTGTATTGCTTGAGGAGAGTATGAGGTCATGTTGGTCACGTTGCGTGAAACCCATGTGTTGGAAGAATTTTATTAAACATTGTTTCCCCAGTAGCATGAAGTAGTTTGTTGAGTGTCAAAACAATACTCGTGCCCATGAACAACCGTTAAAGACTAATATACATCATCGGTGTGGTAACAGAACCAAAGAAGAATGAGCCTAGCAGTAGCATATCAACACCTCGGGGCTATAAATCCTCACCCTTTTAATGTTTATTTGTGGTTATTGCTTTGTATTTTATTAAGAGGTATTCATCATGGTTCCGACCAGTAGATATGTGTGTTTGTAGGATTGAAATATGGAAGGAGATGATTGTTATGCATGTCGATGCTTGACCAAAAGTAATGGAAAATGAAATCCAAGTAGAGGGAAGGGACGAGAATGTTGGTTTATGCAATGAAGCCAGGACTTCACAGTAGACCTGTGTGACTTCCTAGCCATTATATCAATCTCAATGGTAGATTGAAGAGGAAAGAGAGAGCATTGACCTAGAAAAGGGAGCTAGGTTTTTCGTAAAAGCTACGTAATCACGGTTTCAACTAGATTGAAACTAGAACAATTTAAGCTCCTAAAACCTGGTGGCAATATTAGGAACACAATGGCATAAGATGATTGGATGCAAGAGAGGCACAATGTCAAGAATTTCAACCATGGATGCAGTTTATATGGTTTCACGACAATGTCAGTGATAAGAACCAACCCTAGGGTTTCTCAAGACTTCTCTTTTTCTCTCTTCTATCAGTGTGTGAATATTCTCATCATGATATCAATGATTGCATTCGGATCAATTCAACATGTACTAAACAATATGCATGAGAGAGCAGTGAGGAAGTTCAAGAGTCATGAGGGGAGGTCAAGGGTCATGGTAGGTGAACAGTCACCTCATCTCTATAAATGTCCCCTCATGCCTCATAGGGAGGGACTTTAGCACTTGAATTGAGGTGAGGATTAGATAGTTGATGGATGCTTGAGAGCTAGAGCCACTCAGCCCTTGGCAGCTAGTAGATGGAGTTGTAGTGAGGCTAGGGTTTTGTATTGGGAAATGTTATGAGAAGCCCTTGTTTCATTGTTGGGTTTTGACAAACTACTAGTTATGTACTTGAAGCTGCAAATGTTCTCTTTATTCGACACTAATTCCCATGCTTACTCATGGTGGTTGTATTGGCTCTTTGATACTTCACTATATTTGTATGTGTGCCGCCATATACGCAATCTGTTATGGATTTATTCATAGTGATTACATGTATGTTTTGCTTTCAAATCTATGTTTACTTGTTCCTTTCCATGTTAGCGATCTATGGCGAACTCGTTTACAATTAAATTTTGGCATGTTCCTATTTACTATATGTCTGATTGGGTTTCAACTCACTGGTCCCTCTCATGACATACCCCCTTTTATTGTTGTTGAGACTTATTTGCATTTATGTTCGTAGTTTGTCAATATTGGGCCAATTCTTGTTTCACTGTTTGGGAATTTCGCCCTTGTCCCCACTCTGACACCTTATCATTTGACAACCAAGAGCAGAAGCATTTATGGTGGCAATCGGGCCCACATACCGAATGGGGCTCCTATCCTAAACATTGTGAGCTCTAATTGGGAATTCACACTAGGGAGACCCCCTAGTTGTTGGCGGTACATTTCATCCTGTCAACAAACTCATAGATTCTATGTGATTTACCTTAATCCACATGCTAAGAGCATTTGCAACCATGTTTTCCTTTCCCTTAATGTACCTAATCTCAAAATCAAACTCACTAATCGTGGACAACCATCTAGCTTGCCTGGAATTCAGATTTAGTTACTCAAACAAGTATCTAAATCCATTATGATCACTCATCAATACAAACCTCCTGCCGAGAAGATACTACCTCCACATCTTCAAAGCATGGATGATCGTTTCCAACTCAAGATCATGTGTAACATAACTCTGCTCATGCTCATTCAGTTTCCTTGGTTCATATCACACTACTTGTCCTTCCTGCATAAGGACTCCACCAAGTCCTCTTTTGTAAGGATTTGTACACACCATGAATGTTTTATCTAGATCTGCAATCTTAAGAATTGGAGCATTTGTCAAAAACTGCTTCAACTACTCAAAATTGGTTGCACATTCCTTTGTCCATTAAAACTTATTTCCTTTTATTTACAATGATGTAATAGCATATTCAATGTGTGATTAGTTCCTAATGAACCTCCCATAGTAACCTGCTAACCCCATGAATGACCTTACCTCATCCGCATTACTAGAAGTTTCCCATTCCATGATAAATCTTATCATTTCTGAATCCACTATTAATGTCCCAAGTAATGTACCTTTGTCTGAAAGAAGCTGCACTTGCTAAGCTTGGCATACAATTGATGCTCTCTTAGCAATCTCAACAATGTCGCTAAGTGTTTGACATGTTCTTCCTCATTCTTAGAATATATCAATATATCATCAATGAACACAATAACAAACTTGTATAGATAAGGAGACAACACACTATTCATCAAGCACATAAAAGTAGTTGGAGCATTAGTCAAACCAAATGGAACTACAACAAACTCATAATGCCCATACCTTATCTGAAAAGAAAAAAAAAATCTTGTAGATATCCTCTTCTTTGATGCATACCTTATAGTATCATGATCTCAAATCAATCTTTGAGAACATTGTTTCTCCCTTAAATTGATCAAACAAGTCATCAATCATTGGCAACAAATACATGTTCTTGATGGTTACCTTGTTCAACTGCCTGTAGTCGATGTACAACTTGATAGTACCATCCTTCTTCTTTACGAACAACACAGATGCACCCCAAGGTGATACACTTGACCTATGTATCCCTTTTCAAGCATTTCCTTCAACTGCAAGTTCAAATCTACTAACTCTAGTGTTCTCATCTTGTATGATGCCTTTGATGTTGGTGTTGCCCCTGGTACCAACCCAATTGAAAAGTTCAGTTCCCTGTGAGGCAACAACTCTGAAATCTCTAACGGAAATACATCTTGAAACCACTATAAAACTGGCTACCTTCTCAATACCTATGCATCCTCAACATCCTTACCTTTATCACTAGAAATATGCACTACAAATAATACACACTCTTTCCTATGACTATGCTTTTCCTGCATAGTTGTCACCATTCTAACTGATGTTGCCTTCTTCTTACCCAACAAGATTCTTTGTTCTCCAATGTCATCCAAGCACTCAATAGCCTTGTCATTATAATCCACCTTGGTCCTGTGAAGATATATCCAATCCATACCCAAAAGCATATTATATGATCCCAATGGAAGTACATTTAGATGCGCTGATGTAGGCATACCATTTAACTCAAATGCACAAGCTCTTATCCAATAATGAATTATTTTCTTTGTACCTTTAGCCAACTACACTAACCAAATTCTGCACACACTTCTTTATTCAAACCACACTTATCCACCAGGTTAGGATTAACATAACCATAATTAGATCCAAGGTCAATCAAAATAGAAACAACTTGATCACAAATCTTACCATCCATGTCGATAATAGATGTCTGGTGATCTGCCTGCCTGTTAGCCAATGTTGCATAGATCCGTGGAATGCTCTACCCAACATCCCCAACTGTCTATGTTTCCTGTGCACTATAAATATGAGGCCTACCACCCTGATTCTGTGAACAATCCCTATTGAGATGCTCCTTACCACATGTCCAACACTGCAACTATCCCTTACCATCACCTTTATTCTACTACCCTCCAAGTTGTGACCCATTTCCCTGTCCAACTAAATTAAACTTCTTTTAAGGAAGAACATTCTATTTCTCACTTACATGTTGAGGTCTTGTTCGCTTTGGCTGACATTTACCTTTAGTCTTGTCTTTCCCCTCCCAACCTTGCTAAGGTTTTTTCTTACGCTTTGATTTCTAATAATAGTGCTTCAACTTCCCAATGACTTCTTCAAGTGACCGAGGCTCATCAGACCCAATATGATCTTTAAATGCTAATGGTAATCCACTGAAAAATATCTGAACTTTGGCTTTCTCATCTTTAATATACGATACATACCTCAACAACTCTAGGAACTTGGTCGTATACTCCTCATCAATCATCGATCCCATCTTTATCTCATAAAAATCCTTAGCTTTACTTTCATAGTACCTCTCTGACAAATATTTCTTCCTGAAAAGTCTCTTGAATTCATGCCAACTCAACTCTGTTGTCCTTGTGTCTCTTACCCACTTCACATCTTCCCACCAGATGTTTTCTTTCCCTTTTAGGCTGAAGATAGTTATTTTGGCCTTCATATTCTCTGTATAATCATGCAACTTAAAGAAATTCTTCATCTCAAGTAACCATGCCTCTACATCTTCTAGCTTCTTCAATTCCCCATCAAAGGTAGATGGCTCTGCTTTCTTGAACTCATCTAGAAAATATTCCTTGTCATTTCTCTTGTAAGGATGATAACGATGATGACCATGGTACATGTCGGAACCAGAACTAGAATAGAACATGTGTCCATCAAGTGTATCCAAGAACCTGCCATCTTTGATCGTGTCATCTCTATTTGACATGTGTCCACCATGAGACCTACTTCCATATGCTCCATTAGTCCTATCCTCCTGCCCATGGCTGATCCTAGTTGGTCCCTGTTTCTGCAAGTCTAACAAACTCTAAAGGATAACTGCATTAACCTCTACTTGCTTCTCCTGTGCTTGAATGATTCTGTCATTATTTGCTTTGCAACTTCTTATTTCTGCCTTCAAACTTCTCAATGTGTATGTTATGTTAGGAGAGTGCCCATCACCATGTTGCTCATCTGATTGATAGGGAGAGTCTCATGAACTGTAATAGGTAGTCATCTTTGATCTTCTTCCTGCAAGTGTACCATGATAGCTAAACCAAAATATAAACATAATGAACATACCACAGTATAGTTCAGGGGAGGATATCTCGTTTACAAGATCAACCAGATTAACATAATACATGTATAATCATAGTCATATCAATATATAGACATCATTTCAACCATTATCCAGTTACCATGCATGACCATACCAACTGCACACTTGACCTCATGCACGACAACTATAACCATGACAATGCATGCATACATCCACATAGAGAACAATCATACACAACAAATGAATATTTGACCGACATGCATTCATGACAACACATCCCAACAATAACATCTTCAACTTATACATGAAAACACAACTACAACAATGACCATCACCATGCATACACATCAAGCACAAACACAACCTACATGCATGCATGCCAACCATATTCTGCCCATCCAATCTAAGGGGTGAACCATGCTCTGATACCACTTTGTAACACCCTCCTCCCACATTTATCCAAGCTAACTAGTCCATCGAGGTAAACATGTGATGAAGTGTTATTATGATATGATTCAACTCCCCAAGTACAATTAAGGAAGTGGAATCAGCAAACCTAAACCAAACTAACCTTCCTCAGAAGCTACAGGACCCCTAAGGGCTAACCAACCACTCCAGGTGCAAAACCCCTGAGTTAACCTTCTTTCTAATTGAACTAAATCCCCAGTCACACCCATGATAAGTCCTCCATGCAACTGAGACCCTCCAGTTTCTCCCACAATAAGGCATCCATGCGATTGCAACCTTTTTCAGGTAGTTCTGTGCTAGTAACCCCATATTATGAGCCACTTTTTCAGGGCCAGGACTAAATCCTCTACCCAAAACTTGATGGAACTCTCAGAAATTATAAATAACAAGATGACAAGGCCTCTAATGCAAACCTTGAAAAAGGACCTCACCTAACAAGGCCTATCCATGATAAACATTTCATCAAACACATCATGAACATGCAATCTACAGGTCATATAAACACATTTCAACATAGGGGTCTCATACTTATCTGAGATTCTTAAAGAAGGTCCTATGCCCTCTCACAATAGTTGCATTATCATCTATTAGGTCATGTATTCATTAAAAATTCATTTATTAATCAAGATGTGATGAGAGCCATAACGAAAGTCTGTTATAAACCATGCTTATAACTAGTAGAATAACAATGATAGAACAACCATTATAACCACATAATAACAAACACATTTATACATAATACACAAGAGGAAAAGAGATCTTATTAACATATGAAAAAGCCAACCAATTGAATGACTTCCATGTACCACCCAACCATAGATTAAGCTAAACCAAAACTTTCTTTCAACTAATCACCCTCGTGAATATTCCAAGCATGAATGTGGGACTTACAACAAAACCAACCATGGCTTCCTTAGGATTTACCGTATATCTCGCTAATATCGGTCAAGGATTCCTAGGCCCAACGAGGCTTTACACAATCAGGATCTACTGCAATCCCACCTTCATCAGTCTAGGGATTCGTAGGCCTTGTGTTTCTTGTGAAAAATCATAGATCTAACAATCTCAGGATTCCTACTGCAACCAGCTGAATCTACTTCACCTAGATTGTAAATTACATTACAAACTTATTTCAGATTTCTTCTTGAAACATTGAAGTTAATTACTGAAGCAACCTACACCAAATTAAATATGATTCTGAAACATAGAAATTGAGCAAGGAAATACAAACACATAGGACACCATTATTTTTGGACAAATGTCCTAGGAAAAATCCAATGTGGGAAAATCGATGCAGCAGCTCTGAGGGTTTTATTATTATGCAGGAGAAAATATGAGTACAATTCTAGGATGCTCAACTATAAATCCAATACAGAGAGAATACTGAACAAAAGACTAGTGATGATCTCACCCTGTCACTAGAAGAATCAGTTACTGATCGTACTGAACTAAAGGCTCTACGTCACCCTCTACGTGGCCTTTACGTAGAACTATGTCACTCCAAGTAGTTTCTCCGCCCCCCCTGTTGGGTATTACGTTGCCCCTCTTCCGCATCCTCTGTTGGCTGAGGAAATTGATCTTTAGCCTTCTGAACTCACATCCCGGCTTCCGGCAACTGAAACTCGACTTCCCTTCAAGGATTGTGCTGCCTCTGCATCAACTCTGTGTGGGCCAATGCCAGCCTTCGTCTGTACATCCTTTTGTCCTCTCTCTGCCTTGTACTCTCTAGAAATTCCTTCTTCTGAATTCTCACTACCCCTCTGTGGCAAGAAATCTCCTCAATTGATTTTTCCTCTTGAGAACTTCTCACTTCATAAAATCAATTTTCTTGATCTCTTCGTGTGTTTTCCAAATGACCCTCAAGCCCCTTCTTATATATTCCTATTGGACAACCAATGGCCTAGATTAAATCTTAATCAAAGGCTTAGATCATTTTGGCTTGATCCATGTCTTTTTCTAGAAGTTTCACCCATGATTAGATTAATACCCATTAATATTTTAATTTTCCTAAGTTTAGACTTAGGAACCCTATTAAAAATATTAATTATTTTAATAAAATCACTTTAGGATGGAATTTCCCAAAATTCTTTCTGGGTTCTTTGGAATACATGTTCCCAAGCCTCCCAGCAAAATTTCAAGCTTAGAGCACATTCGATGCTATCCCAAATGAACACTCCCTCTTAGCGAGTAATGTGCTCTAGCAATACATTGCTATTGCTTACTGCTCTAACTCTGAAGCATCGTATTTTGCACTGTTGATGTCTGACATGTTGCCCACCAACTACTGCGCTACTGTTGATATTGTACTGCTGCCTTTGACACTGCCATTGGAAATGCTACATCTGTACTACAACTCCCTCTAAAATGTTGCATCTGTTATGTTGTTAGCACTGCCACTACTAACACTGCATCTGTATTGCAACTCAGTTGCTGAGAGAAGCAACTGAAAACACCCAAAACTGGACAAGTATCCAGTGGATACACCTCGATGCTGAAATCCTATCTATTTCTAGTCTCACGCTATCTTCTGAAGCCACTGCACTGTTGAAGCTCTTCATTGTGCCTCCACGCACTGCTTCCTCTCTGCTCGGTGTTTCTTACTTTTTGGCGCTACTAACTACTACATCTATCGAATCAACACTCCATGGAACCAACTGAAAACTCCTCCGTCTTGCTACTATTGATCATGGGCTCCCGTAACAAGGTGATGATCCAAGAGGTGGGCTCCTCAAGGATCCTGCCCATCTATAGCTCTATTGAACTACTGTTCTATATCATCCCACCTCCCTCCTAGAGGTATCTTGGCTGTCATGGTGAACTCCTCTTCCTGTTCAATCTTTGTAGTTGCAACCATAGGATCATGCCTCTCATCCTTGTCCTTTTTCTTCAAAAGACACTGGGATGAATAGTGGCCCATATTGCCACATCTGAAACATTTCACCTTGGAGACATCCTTCTTTCATCTTTGTTGCCCCTATTATCCCTTTGATGCAAGGGATACGTTATCCTCCTCCTCTACTTTGGGCTTCGACCCGCTGCTACTGCTGCTTCCATCAAGTTTGACCTTAACCAAGTCTCTCCTCAACTCTTCTTGTTTTAGAGCTGCCCACATCTTGTCCCAATTTGGCAATGTTGCTCTGCCTAGGATACTCTGGACAAAGACTTTCCATTCATCTGAGATAGAATTTAGAGTTAGTCTTGCTAACTCTGAATCTTGAGGTGTGTGCCTCGCAACCGACAACTCATCACAGGTCTCCTTTTGTTTCATGAGGAATAGATCCACATGTTCTCCCTTCTGCATCTACACAGATCTCAACATTTGTTCTAAGTACATCTTCTGCTAGTCGGGATATCCTTGATACAATGTGTCCAAGGCATCCCACATTTCCTTAACAGTCCCTCTGCTAGCAATATAACATATCGCATGATCCTTGACTCCATCCAGGATCATCCTCTTTGCCTTCGCCATCTTAGCTCTATACTTCTTCAGTGGATCTGCATCCCCAGGGATGGATACCACACTATCAACATATGTCTTGAGGGCATGCTCATCTAGAAGGAATGACAATCTAGCCTTCTAGATGACGTAGTTGGAAGCCCCGTCCAACCTGTCATGATCCCCCAAGCCACTGGTTGCCATATCCTCCAAAAAAATGTTGAACAAACCCCTCTTTCTCCCTATTGCATAGCTCATGGGCTGCCTTACACACTTCTTGATCGAGCTGGTAAGTCTGCTACTCCTCTGTTGTTCAAAAAAATGAGAAATATTAATTTCCGCGACAAGAAATCACTAAGGAAGTATTCCCTCACTATGTGATCTGCTTCCTTCTCCCAACGACTTTTCTGCCCAACACTCAGCTTGTAGAAAACTATGTCCCTCTAGATTTGCGTGGATCTATGTAGCTCTGTGTAGCTCCCTCTGCCTTGGAAAATTATCAATCTGGTAGTCTTACCTCTCTATTAGCTCACTCAGAGAAAGACACCCACGAAAATATAGTCCTCCTGGCTAGAACTGCGCAATCCCTCAAGGAATTCGAACTGTTGCTTGCTGCAACAAGTTGGCCCTTGTTTCAGTGCTAGATACGCTCTTCCCCCTGTTTCACATCAATAACTCTGATACCACGTGAAAATTCCTAGATCTAACAATCTCAAGAATCCTACTGCAACCAACTGAATCTACTCCACCTAGATTGCATTACAAACTTATTTCAGATTTCTTCTGAAACATTGAAGTAAATCACTGAAGTAACCTACACCAAATTAAATATGATTCTGAAACATATAAATTGAGCAAGGAAATACGAACACATGGGACACCATTATTTTTGGACAAATGTCCCTCAAAAAACCAAAAGTGCGAAAACCGGTGCAACATCTTTGAGGGTTTTATTATTATGCAGGAGAAAATCTAAGTACAATTCTAAGATGCTCAACTAGCAATCCAATATAGAGAAAATACTAAACAAAAGACTGGTGAAATGGTCTCACCCTGTCACTGGAAGAACCAATGACTAATCCTACTGAGCTGGAAGCTCTGTGTCACCCTCTACGCAGAACTACGTCCCTCCCGGCAGTTTCTGTGTCCCCCTGCTGGGTATTACGATGCCCCTCTTCTAGATCCTTTGCATATCACAATATTTTACTAGGTTTTGAATTAGGAAGGAGGTAAAAATAATACAAGTTTTGTTAGGTTTGCAAACTTCCATAATAGAACAGTTATCTCCACTTCGGGTAGCATTAAAAATTATGATAGCAGGATTTGAAATGATTTTAGTTAATCATAATCATTACAATAATATGCATTAAACTCATATTATGTGTAGTAGGATAAGGTAATAATCATAATGCAATATCTTGAATTTAAAACATAAGATGACACGATGGAATGGCATTATATGAATGATGTGACATGAAGGATAGGGTATGTCATTTATGAAAGAATTCTTTACGTTTATCATTTTTTATACATAGCTCAAACTTTTAAAATAGTAATTTGATTAAAATATTTTACCTCAGATTATATGAATCTACTTTGAGTTGTTTGTAAACTTTTAAGTGGTTGGATCCTTGGAGAAAAGTTGTTATTGATTTTGTCTCTCGAAAAATATTATGTTGTTGATGATGACTAATTTGAGGCTTGTTTTTATTGATGAAGAATTTCATGACATAATGCGTGAAATTCTTGAAAAACATTTTTTTTTGTTTCTGTACAGAAATGTTGGTAATTGCAAAAATTGTGTCGATCTAAAAGTTGTAAATCTGGAAGTCTTAAAATTGAAAAACTAAAATGTATTTTAAATATTGAGATATTATAATATAGTAAGCTTATAGAATTAAGTTGACCTTTGCAGCAAAGATTTAGACTTTTGAAATAAATTTTGGTTAATCTTCAAAACTAAAAAAATTTATACCTATTTTGAACTTTGCGTTCCATAAAAATATGGTTTTCAAACAAAGTCAATGTTCAATTGTGCTAGAGAATCGATTTTCACAAGGAAGCACTGTTTTTAAATTTTATTTGCTATAATATTTTATTTCTTTATTTTTCTTTTTCCTTTTTTAAGTCAGAAAAGAAATCACTTTCAAATAGGAGTAGGAGGAAAATTCCTCTTAATTACAATCTCCAACTCATATTGTTGTAGCGGACTATTAACAAATTCTTCTCCAGTTAAAGGCTTTTTGATACAATCATAGTCTATGACCATTTACCAGAAAAGTGACACCTTCTTCATTACTAATTTTAATCTTCATTGATCCATTATCAAAATATTCTACAATTTCATAATGTTCCAACCAATGGGTAGTGAACTTGCCTTTAAAATTCTTGAACTTTGAATTGAAGGTAAGAGTCTAGTCACTTGAAATTTCTTCTTCTTTAAAAACCAGCCATGCCATTCCATTCTTTGTTGTTGAATAAGTGTAGTATGTTGAATAGTCTTTTATCGTATCTCATCCAACTCATTGAGTTATGTTATTATTTCAATATTATGTTTTTGAAATACTTAAGCCTAGTTTTGTTCTTGTTCTATAAGTCTTTATTTGGAACTCAAAATGAAGCAAAAATTACTTACCATATACCCATTCACATGGTAAAATATTGTGTATCACCAGGTGATCCTGTATGCCTAAAATGCTTCTAGAAGTTGATCTACCCAATATTTGTACCGAAGTGGAACTATTTTAGTAAGGATGGCTTCCATAACTTTGCCAGTTAATTCCACTTGCCATTGGTTTATGGATGATATGGTGAAGATTTTCAATGTTTGATCTAGTATTGTTGCATGATATTTTGAAAAAGCTTTGATGTTAAATGATCACCTTGGTCTGTTGCAATTTCCTTAGATAACCAAAACGAGTAAATGTCTCTTCAAATAAAAATTCGACAACTGATTTTTTAGTAGCTCGAAGAATAGGGTTAGATTCTACCCAGTTAGTAATGTAATTATTACATACCAAGAATATACATTTTCTTTAATGAAGTTGGAGTGATAGGTCCCCTAAAGTCTAGGCCCATTTTTTAAAAGGATTGATAAGTACCTAATGTAGTAGGGGCATTTTACTGGCTTGTATTCATGATCCATACACTGACAACTGTCACAGTTCCTAATGCATTTCTTGGCATCCTCAAAGAGAGAATGTCAATAATGCCCTAAGTGCAAGACTTTATAAGTTATGTTATCAACACAATGTTCTCTGATGCTTTCAATATGTCATATACATCATCTTCTCACATACATTGTCTAATAATAGAATCAGGTCCTGTAAGAAATAGGTCTCCTCCAACCCAAGAATATGTGGCACTTGTTGTGATGATCTTATGATTTTCTCTAGGTGATATATGCTGGGGTAAATTTCCTATAGCTAAGTGCTAACAATATTTGCAAACCAAGGAGATTTAATAGAAATTGCAAATAAATGTGCATTAGTAAAATTATCATCCACAAGAATATTTCACCTTCATTGTGGATTCTAGAAAGAAAATTTGTAACTATATTTTCGTTTCCACGATTATCTAAGAAGGTGATATATAACTCTTGTAATAAAAGAACCCATCTAGTTATCCTACCATTGGTAATCGACTTTTTCGTTAAATATCAAATAACAGAATGATCAATATGAACTTGTATTGCAATTGGTAATGTAATACCTAGATTTATTTATATCGTGTACTACTACGAGATTTTTTTTTTTAATATAATATAATTTACTAGGTCTTGAATTCTTACTTACAACATAAATGGAATGAGAAATTTGATTTTTTTTCTGCTCAATATTGGTCCCGAGACTGTATTGAAGCATTATTGGATATATGAAAAGGAAGAGACCAATTTAGTCCTCTCAAAATGAATGATTTAGAATTTTTTTCTTTAATGTGTCAAAAACAATTTGGCAAGGAATATTCCATAGAAACTAACTATCTTTACCAAGCAATTTAAACAAGGGTGAGGCTATTTTTGTAAAATTTTCTATGAATCACCTATAATAACCTGCATGAACTAAGAAACTTCTTACATCCTTTTGAATTGTTAGTATTGGAAGTTTGGAAATAACTTATATTTTTGTTGGATCAACTGTGAATCCTGCACATGAAATACAATGACCCAAAAAAAATCCTTCTGTCAGTAACATATGGCATTTTTCGTGAAAGATTATTTTCTCTACTAATTTTTTTTCAAGATTTTCTAATGCTTCCTCAAAAATATTACCATAAACTATGAAATAGTCCATGTAAACTTCCACAAAATCATGGATCAAGTCAGAGAAAGTACATAAGACGACTTATTCAAAAGTAATAATAGCATTGAATAACCTGAAAGGGTGATACTTTGTAAGCATAGGTTCCCATGGATATGTAGAAGTTTTTTTATCCCAATCTTCTAGTGTGATTTGGATTTGATCGTAACGACTAAAACCATAAAGAAAATAAAAATATTATTTTTCTTGCCAAAGTATCTAAAACTTCATCTATGAATGGACGAGGAAAATGTTATTTTAAGGTAGCTTTGTTCAATTCTCGATAATTTATGAAACACACCATTTATCATTATTTTTTGGAACAATCACTAATGGTGATACAAGTTTATTATCATAAACAAGGTATATGAAGTACACATTTAGTATTTTTTGTAATTATTCCTTCAAAATGTATTTTAACACGGGATTCCCACACCTTTGGGGTTGGTTGACTGGTTTAGAGTTTTCCTAAATATAGATATTATGCATACTTGTAATAGGATTAATTCCTCACATGTCAGTGTGCTCCGATGAAAATGCATTAGAATGTTCTTATAGCTTCTAAATTAATTGCTACTTTTGAGATCTATCAGGTTTAGAATTTACATTTAAAGTTTTTCGTTGTTTAATCTCCATGGGAGACCTACATGATTTTGATATTAAATTAATGAAAGACATATAATCAAATAGTGATGATAGACTAGTGATAATACACTTTTTTTGAAATTTTTTGTCCCAAATATGAGCATAAGAAGAAGAATGTCCCCCAAGTTTTTTTAAAAATCAGAATTGTTAATGAAATTAGCAATTTGATTTTCTTCAATAGCTTCCTTGAAACTCGTAGCTTGGTTTATTATTAAAATAAGTTGTATTATTTCTTCATCATTATATATATCTTCAATCCTTTGTGAGTTTTCCAATTCAATTATTGATTTTGTAGATGGATATAGAAAAAATTTCTTAACTGAATTTCCATTTGATATTACCATATCTCCAAATATACAACTAATGAATGCATTAGTTGTAGCTAACGATGATTTTCTTGAGATTAGTGTGTGTCCTCCCAAATTACTTTTAGGTGTTAAAACCATAAAATATACAAGATATTCCAAAGAATCTAAAGAAACCATAATGCCTTCTAACACTCCTTTTGGTTTTATTGTAGATCAATTTGCTAATTGGAAAACCTTAGGTGTGTGATGAAGATTACCTATTTGGAGATCATCCATTGTACCTTGTCATGACATTAATCACTACTTCTAAATCTGTTGAAGTGTTTGGAATTACAACGTCATTGATTTGAATTTCAATAATGGGAATTCATGTATCATGATATTTTTCAATATAATTTTTTCCCGTCATTAAATCTGTTAATTTGCCAACAACTTGTATTGTTTGCGTATCCTTTTTCTTCTTTCCTGATCTCTTAAAGAACAATTCCCTTATTTTTTTTGCATAAATTGGAATATCTTTACTTGCACGCAGTGAAGGAATTCTAATACATATATTCTTCTGTTTATCTAATAGATCATATTGAGATTGTATCACTTTCTTATCTACATTCAACCTTTCTGGAAAATGAGGAATTTGAGATGTTGATGGTTGGTCTACTGGAGGAGAAGAGGATGTTTGTTTTGTTATTGTACTATTATTTGATGGGTTGGGAGTTCCTTTCTTAATTTGTTCTTAAATAATAACAAGAGAATATTTATGAAGTACTTTCCTTGATCTAATATAAATATCATTTAAATCAAGGGTAGTAATAATATAAGATGGAAAATTTTGTAACTTGGCATTGTAAGCAGGTTGAGCTACTATATTTTTGGGGTTTGGAATGGATTGGATAGATAATTATGTTGACCATTGAGGAGATTTTTTTGATGACAATTGTAGTTGTTGTGATTATGGGACCAGTGGTTGTGTAGGTTGGGTAGGATAATCTTTCTAGACTCATGGAGGATATTTCAAGAACTATTGTTCTTGATATTGTGGATATTGTTAGTATTGTTGTGGATATTGTGAGTATGGGTAATTTGACATATTTCCATAACCAAATCCTCTCCATCCTTATTGCCAAGGTTGGTTTTAGGATCATGGTGGGGTATTAAGAAATATCTGTTAGTGGTGGTTTCCAAGGTCTTCTTGGTGCAACGTAACAAAGTTGTTTTGTAGCTTTGTTGTCTCCTTCAAAAACTGCTTTAAGTCTTGGTAGTGATGGGTGATTTCTTATTACATGTTTTCTTGCACATATAGCACAAACTTCAATATTATTTAGAGGACATTCACACAAAGGATGCGTCTTTGTACATTTTGGATAAAAACTCAACAAAGCTGGATTTTCTATTTTTTGTTTTTGTTAGATTTTCAAAGTATTTGTTTGTTCACTAAGATTACCAAGAATATTTGCTTTAAAAATTTCCAACAAATTACCAACTTCAACTCTACTTACCCCACTAGATGTCGACTTCCTGACTCTAGATATAGCATATCTAGGTCCCTTCCCATACTTAGCATTTCCTTGAGAAATGTGCTTACATAATTTACAAATATATGGATAACTTCATTAAGACACATCTCCCTTTTGCCATAATATTGAGTGTATCTATCCATTCATCTCTAGTTCCTCGAAGTAGAAGAGTTTTAAGAGTATCAAAATTCATTTTTTTCTATTTAACCCTCTTAAAAATATAATTGAATCTTTCTAAATAATCTTCGAAGGTGCCACCCTCCTTTTGTGACATCTTAAATAATTCCTCTCATAAATATTAATTTACATAGTAGTCTTAGTATTTTTTAAGAAATATTTGATGGATATTATTCCAAGTTCCAATACTATTTGTTCCTAATCCCATAAACCATTGCAAATATGTGTCCTTAAGAGTAGCTAGAAACAACTTAAGTTTTTGAGCTTTAAGAGAGTAATCATAACTATGACATAATACGTCAATTTCAAAAAGTAAAGTTTTAGGATCTTTTGTTCTCATACCATGAAAATTAAGTAGTATTGATGGTGAAATGTTTTTCATGTTAAAATCTGTGTTGGATCCAAAATACCAAATCCAAATTATTCTTTAACTTTTTTTGTGACTGTTTTCCCCTTGCTCCTTCTGTTCTTTTTTTTTCTTTAGCCATATTACTTTGCACATATTTTGCTAGTGAAACAAAGTATTCCAGTTCTTGTATGAGAATACCAATGAATATTGTTTTAGGCTCTTCACTAATTAATTATTCTTTAGTGTGCTGATAGTAAAGTGTAACTGCTTGTTGTGGACTTAATATATCTATGATTTCTTCCTCTTATTCTTTTTTAGATTTTCCTCTGTCTTGTTGGAGCCAAAATTCGACCCGAGTGTCCTCCTTTGGTAACTCTATATAGAGATGATGTGGCTCTTATTGCATCACGAGTTGAATTGGATGGGGTGATGGGTGGTTGATTGGTTGGAACAACTCTAACTCTGTCAAATCTACCTCTAGAGTCTCTTTGCCTATTCATGTATTCTAAATACCATGATTTAATCTAAAATAATTTCTAAATGCATTTATTTATCACTACATGTTTCTTATCTAATTTAAACTAATTCCTTTTAATGCTTCCTCGAGAACGGTGCCAAAAATGTTAGGTAACTTAATTGTTCTTAAATTCCTTCCATTTAATTATAATCTAAAATCACAATCTTGTGAAGCGTCTAAACTATATGTGTATAATTGAATTATTTACAAATAACAACTACTATATGACAACATTTCAAATTAATTAAACAAAATGCTATAAGAACTAATGTAATTTATAATTTATAGATTACTTATTTTAACAACCTGTTATAGTTTTTTTTTCAACAGAACGGGTACTCATTTTATTTATAAGGGTTGGTTTTCATGGCCATCATCATTTACATTCCATTGTAACATCAACTGCCTCAAAGTTCCAATACAACCACAACATTTTTTTTTACTACCTC
The DNA here is from genome assembly GCA_000404065.3 of Pinus taeda. Taxonomy (NCBI): domain Eukaryota; kingdom Viridiplantae; phylum Streptophyta; class Pinopsida; order Pinales; family Pinaceae; genus Pinus; species Pinus taeda. The sequence continues at coordinate 127,268 of APFE030097327.1, forward strand.
AAACTTTTTGGACTATTACATTACAATGATAATGCCTATATATTCTACAAAAAATACCAAAAAAAAAAAAGAACTTACAACTCATAGTTCAGAATTAATTAATTTCCCCCGAGGGGCCTGGGTCCAGATTTCCATCATGTTTCACATGCTTCTCGCAACCTAGTTCATCTTCTTCCAGCGGTGTCACAGATTGTCGTCTTCAACAACAAAATTTTAGTTTCCATATAAATTAATCTCCTCTCTATACATGTTTGCATCCACTATAACTTGTGGTCCACCATCTTTGCTCCGTTGTCCTGCTCCTTCTCCATGAACTCCAAGCGTCTATTCACCAAATCATGCATTCCCATCAAAATCTTAAAGTATCTCTCAGTTGACTTCTTCCATCGAGCCAGGTTGTTTTCTGAGCCTTGTCCCTCCATGAATGCGAACTACCACACTCTCGATTGATCACTCAAAATTAATGCAATTATAATAAACCCAGAGGCACAACCACCAAGCTTATATAACAAGGTCATAACCCTTTGGCGAAGTCTCTCACCCATAATGGACATTAACTCTAGATTCAAGTGTTGCCTAGAGATAAATTATCCTGCCATCCTGATTGTCCTTGCACAATGAGTTCACATGAGGAAATAAATGCTCTCTGGATTTCTACTCTTCAGCAAGATCCTTGACACTGTATAAAGGGTTTATTTCATATTTAAAACTTGTTGCCATCCAAGGTGAATCCTCCAAGTGTATTCCATCTTCTGCATGTGATGCCACACATATGTTGTAATCTCAAGGAACAAGTGTCCTCCCTCATCCTTCAACCACATAAGGTGGATTTCCATTTGTACATTCTCATTTAATTTCCTTAGATTTAGGACCCTATGGTTCGTTCGGATCAGAATTATATGTCTTTCTATTAACTGTTCTTGCGATCACAGGATTCGGGCCAGATCCTCCCACCACCTTTGAATTTGATTATGCATATCTCCAACTAAGAGCCCAGGTTGGAAATTATGTCTGCTTCAGAATTTAAATTTCGAAGAATATGAAAATAGGACATTTCTTCAAATTGTAAGGATAGAAGGGAAATCTAACTCACGATTGGAGGAAGTCCTTTATGGTCTCCAACTAATGCCTTTGAGATTTTCCTTATCACCACCATTGAATCTCCCAGAACAATTAACTTTTTTATGTTGTTGCCCCTAGCTACATCCAAATCTTTCCATAAGGCCCAAAATTCAAATTAATTATTTGTTTCAATTCCTAGCCCCCAAGTATAGCTATATTTTTTTAATTCATCAAGGTTATAAATCACCCCTCCTACTCCAGTTGCCCCAAACAACTCATTATGACGATTCTTATAATAACAATGAAGTAATTTCTCAAATTACAAATAAGGTATAAACTTTCGTGTAGCTTTGTTACAACCATTATATTAGCTTTCTTATAGCTCCATTACACTTTGTAAATATGCATAAAACAAAACTATAAATGTTGAATTGAACCAGCAACAAACTAGAGTTTAAAACAAAAGCTATCGCATGAATAAGGTCAAACTAAATTGAAATTACAATAGCAATGGACACCCTTACATAGTGGGCCCTCCTGGTTTAGTTTTTGTTGCATAAATGTTATATCACTAACTTAACTTTTGCACGCACAATTCTTAGAATTAAAACATATGCAAATTGCAAATCACAATTTTTATATTAACTTTGAAGAAAACAAAGTACAAAGTCTTAAAATAATTTATAGGATAATAATCAATGCCTTTAATGTATTTTCATTCCCTTTATATAACATAAAGGTACCTCTTAAAATGATTTAATAATATTGTTACATCCCTAATCCTATGGATATGTAAACAAACTGTTATTATAGAACAAAACATTCCTAATGAAATATGATTTCTAATATGCATTTCCTTCGTTACAATCTTAAGAGTTGCATGAAACTCATGGATCAATATTCAATTGATTATTATACCTGTCGTAGAGAGTATATAACGTATTCGGTTTTGCATGGACTATCTATTAGTTGTGTTTGACCAATTTTTTTTGCAAATCCTCCGTAATTAAACATTAACAGTTGAATTTTATTTATTTTCCATAATATTTAAAATTATTTATTTAAAATATGATTGATTCAATTTTTATACCTCTTATTGTTTCATCATTACTTATGTACAAATATAATTAATAAAAAAACAATAACTATTGTATTCTCCACTCTAATAAAAATACTCGTGTCACCTCAAATATTAAAAATCAATATATGGATTATATTTTCATGTACTGTATTAAACCAAATAATTTCATATATCGACAAAGTTGGGCAAGTGAGCTAGTAGCAATGGAACGGAACGTGACAACCCCCACTTTGATTTCTTCCCACATTTTCTTCGATGCATTAAATGCGTTGACAAATATCCATGGCGTCAGATTTATCTCCAGATTTTTGCATTTGTGGAAACCATTGGTATTTGAAACACCAATGGCACTGTCACCCCACCTTTTCATATTACTTGGCGTGCAAGTATTTTTTGTACAATAAAAATACATTTAATATTCACTTATATTTAAAAACTTTTTTTTCCAAATCAAACACATCTAATTACACTACCCTTCGTAACTTTTTTTGTCCAAATCAAACACCCCTAATTACACTACCTCTCAATTTCAATTATTTTTATATAATTTAATGTTTATTATACATTTTAAATATTTTATTAAAATTTTTTTGATAAGTGGGTGAATCTTGAAAATTACTCTTAGTTTGTGGTTGAGAGGCCACGACTCAGGGCATCTAAGCCGTCAAAGTCACCCGAGGATTGCACCTGGCCTCAGCCGCACCAGCAGAAATCATGCTAGATTTTTTGGTATCGGCAAGACTAGAATCGGTGACTTTTACATATGGAGCGCCTTAACAGCGCGCTCCTTCACCGACTATTCTATATCTCTTTGATTTATTAAAAAATTATATTTATATACTTTTGAATATTTTATTAAAAAAATAATAAATGTATTTTTATATAAATAGATTAATAGCTTTTTAAAAATTATAATATATATTAAAATAATTAAGCTAAGCCACAAGATAAGTTGTATTCTATCGGAAAATTATTCAAACCGTTGTTAATTTTAATAACAATTATCATTCAAAATGGAAAATGTATGGAGTGATAATATGAATTGATTGAACGTGATCAAGATTACCTTGGATGTATATATTAACAGTGACATCATATTAATATATTTTGTTTTTAATTTGTTTTTAAATAAAGGTTATACAAATCTAATTGAATACAACATATTAGACCTTCACATATATATTTATACTATTAATAATACATTATGGTATATATAATATTACATATAAGAGTAAATATTATTTTATGAGTAGTATACGACATTTTATTTAAAAGATTTTTTTTTTAATTATTATATTATTTTATTGTTATTTCATGTAAAAAATAATGATTAGGTATACATGAATTATTAAATTTTTTTTTATTCATTTTTAGATGATCTATAATGAACTAAAGGTAAATTTATAGAATAAAAACCAAACAACTAATTCAAAGTCCTTTAGTTTGAAACACGTAAATCAAAGTCCTTAGGTTTCGAAAGGCGTCTCCAAAAAATTCTTTTATGTGATTCTAAAACCATGCTTGATTTTTTTTTTTAAGCCAGTGATTTTATTTAGTTGTTTGTTTATTATGGTGCTCTTTAGATTGGATTGTCCACCACATATTTATCTCACAAATCAAAAATTGGTTGGATTCCTAAACTTTACATATTTAGAGAAAAACACATATAAAATAATTTATATTAAAAATAATAAAACGTAATTATAATATATTTCCTTGTTAATTTGATTTTCAAACTTCATTATATATCAAAAGTATGATTTGTTTTAGTAAATCTCAAAAAAAAAAATCATATTTTTTTGGATAAGTTCAATTTCTTTAAAAATATAACAATTTATCTAAATATTTCAAAATTTAGATTTCTTAAAATTATATATATATCTTCACAGTTTTTTACTTAAATCCAATTATATTTAAACTAGGCAGCAAGTACTCACTACTATCCTAATAATATAGATATATCATTCTATATCTATTAAAATGTCATTGAATTCATACACGCAAATGAGATTCACTAAAGATCTTTTTGGGTCTACTATCCTAATAATATAGATATATCATTCTATATCTATTAAAATGTCATTGAATTCATACACGCAAATGAGATTCACTAAAGATCTTTTTGGGTCGGTTTCAAAGCCTCCATCTGAGTGAGTAGTTCACATTGTTATAGACTTTCCTTTTCTAGTATATTTGAGTAGTAAACCCACTGCCCATAAGAGTAGGATTAAGAGTCGGAAAGACTTAGAAAGGTCACTGTCCTAATCTATAACGTAATCATATTCCACTGTTTCATGAAGCTAGGTTGTGAAGCATCCACTGGTTGACGCACTCATTAACTTGTAGGCAAGAAGTACATTCACCAACTTGTATTGGCATATTAAGAAAGGCCTTGCTTACAGTTCTCATTAAGGGCGTATTGACATATTGGTTGTTTTGGGATTAATTTAATAGAAGTTTTATGAGAGAACTTTAATCTTCTCGCATGAGCTAAGTAAATGGTAGGCTTCTCTAGTCCAACACGCACCAAGCCCTATAAAGCCGTGTAAAATTACTAGAACAATTTATTTTTTGTAAAGATAAATCGTTAAGATTAAATGAATTGTTATTGTTATATATAAAAAATATATATTATTTTGAATTTAATAATATAGTCCTATCACCTTAGTATAATAATATCTAAGCAACTACTAGTAATTTTGAACTTTGAATTTTAAAAAGTAATGTGATGTAAATAATATGGACATATATTTATTATAGTAAATACAAAATTATTTTATTTATTTATTTGAATTATTTTCAATATATTATTTTTAATTTTACCTATTTTTTTTAAGTTTTGGTTTCATTTTCTAGATGCACTTATATAAGCTTCTATTTGGCTAAATATTCATAGTTTTTTACTTTAATTTAGTTATGTTTAAACTAGGCGGCAGGTATTCGCTACTATGTAGCTTGTTTGTTTCGATATCATTAGATTTGTGATGGCATATTGTCAGAAGATCCCCATTAACTTTAACACTATGTAGCTTGTTTGTTTTGATATCATCAGATTTGTGATGGCATACTGTCAGAAGATCCCCGTTGACTTTAACTTTTACCGACCTCTACCACTTATTTTCTTGTTTCTATAACTTGGTTGGTGTATAGATATCCATCTACACTATTTGCAATCTCGTCCAACTCATGGTTCCTTCGTTGGATACCCAAAACTATGAAAAATGATGAGCCAACCACATATTCTACTACATAGTAAATAGTCGCTATAGAATCTGGGTTCTTGTAGTGACTTATTGGAAAATGATTTATAATCCAAAATAATTATTAAAAGATGAAAAATGCATAAAAATAAACAAGTTACGTAAAAAACCTTCCTTCATATCTTATATTGTAAATTCTAGGCTTTTATGGCAAAATGGAATGGAGATGAGGTATAAAACATTATAGATTATGAATTTAGAAGGCAAAATCATGAAAGGAGGAGTGACAGAGGTGTTGAGAGTGAGAACCTAATAGGTGTGATGTTTTTAAATGCAAATCATTTTTTTATTATTTGATATGCCTAAAGAGTTGGTTCCAACACTAAGGTTGAATTATCAACTTTGTACATGTTGTTATACTTTGTGAAATCTCGTGGTATTTCCTATCTTCAAGTTTTGGGTGATTCACAATTGGTTATTAACTGGGTTAATGGCAAGTCTAAGGTGGAGGTTGTGTGCCTTCAGTGCTTGTTGTCTCAGATTCAAAGTTTCATTTAGGATTTGGAATGATTTTCCTTTACCAATATATATTGAGAGTTAAACCAAATTGCTAATCAGTTTCCCAAAGAAGTTTTAGAATGTTGTGGCAATGGTTTTTCTGTTTATGAATTCAAGGATGGACAAATTCTTAAGCATGTGGAGCTTCACTTTTAAAGTTTTATATCATTGTTAGTCGATATATTATATCTCTAGGCTGTAATAATGAACCGTTAGACTCTATTTTTTAGCCTATTTAATTTTTGTCTTGGCTTTGAGTCTAAGTGTTGGGTATGGATCCATGGGTATAATTCTTATTTTGTAGTTTCAAGGGTTTTAGGTTCAATCTATAAAATCCTAGTCCTTTTGTTGATTCAATGGGGCGAATTATATGTATATTCTCCTTTAGGAATATAAATATTTTTTTCATTAGAAAAAAAAAAAGGAGGAAATTTTGGTTGAAATGTTATAGGATTTTATCTAGAGATAGGGAAAAAAAACTACTAAAGTCCTTCTATGTAGGTATCTTCTTCAATCTGATTACCAATCGTATGGGCTCTAGTATGTCTAAGTAATTAATGCATAAGGGGTAATTGGTCGATCTCATAGACATAAGATCATGTAATCCAAAAAAAAAAAAAAAAAACTCTAGATTCGGAACAATAAATCAATATTGAATTGTTTTCTCATTTTCAACTCGATTTTTAGATCTCAAAAGATTAGGATTTTTAAATCTAGCATCTAGGTCCCATAAATTAGGTTCTAGACTACAAGTTTGACTAGGTTAACTTCCACCTTTAGTTATATATTAGTGGGATGATGTTTCTAGGTTGTTTTGATTATAAAAGGATCCACATGGTGAGTAAATTTTCTTATCAACCATACAAGGGCATGTGATAGGAGTGATTTCCCTTCCCCAATTAAACAGGTTTACTTACGAAAAGGGTCCAATTAGAGATTTCTTTATTTTGGAATGACAAACTCTATGGATTCTATTTTGTCTGCCATTACCAGTTAGCAAATTAAATTCTAAAATTCCTAAAGCCATTTTAACCTAAGTTATCTTATTCTAACACTTACTAGTTAGTAATTAAGAACAAGTAACATATATGGAATCAAATGAAACAAATGCAAATAATAAACAAAAACATTTTGTTGAGTTATCACTTGCAAAAAAATTGAATAGCAAACTGTAAACAAAGATTTCCATTAAAAATGCCACAATTCCATGTCCATTTATTAATACCATTGATAAGAAAAACTAAGACAAAGATACAACAACATGATAAAACTCTAAAGTTATAATATCTAATTCTACAATTATTCGAGAACATATGAGCAACAAAGAATAGCCTCAACCAAGGTACACACATGAATTGATTTTCAAAAGGATGGCCAACACGCTTCTTAGTTAACAAGAAAAATAGTTTACATTGCTAAAAAAACACCTATTATGGTATTTTTCATCATAATTATATTGAAAATGAAATAGACAAAGTCGAATCGTTTCAACTTCTAGACCTTTCACATTCTCTACCTACATTTAGAAGTTTGGTTCTTTTTCTTTTACATATTTCTCAATATAATCTTTCCAAGCATTGAAAGTCTTTTGGATATTGTCAGCTTCTAGAAATTTATGCTTTTCCATTGGAGCTTTAAATAACACAATATTTCACTCCACCTTCCCTAAGCTTTTCTCTAACTTTACAAAATGATTTGATTACAATCTATTGCCCTTAGAGTTTCTATATAGCCTTTCATGCATGCTTTACTAAGACCAAGAAGGGATTGAAACACATGTCTCCCTTGCTAGATTCCATCTTCTAAAGCATTTGTAACCTCCTCTTGATGGTAGAAACTATCACTTGATCCAAAGAGATGAACATTTACATTTATATGCAATTCTTCATGCTAGTCAACATAATTTTTCACACAAACTCTACTCCAATATTCCTCCATGCTTTTTGGTAAGATTTCTTCTAACATTTGAGATCAATGTCAATGTTGAGGATTTTATTTTCATTTATATGTGGATTTCAAGAGGGGTGTCTCCAAGATCAACTTGTTAGTTCTTTATTGAGTCAAATTGGAGTCTATTTTTTCTCCTGCTTTATTTTCCACTTTTATGTTTGATTATATAGAGGAAGTACATATTGACATTTTTCCTTGAAGTCTTGAGCTTGTTTACATAAATTTATCTACATTCAATTTAGCTCACCCTCAATCTCAATTGCATGTTAAATACACGTTATGGTGTTTTGTTTATTTTTCTTGTAGTAACTTGCTCGAATCTCCAAGACTTTTGCTTATGCTTTATCGTTTTCCAAATCTTGGACTATATCACAAATATTGAACACATTGGATTCAATAAGAGCACTCTAGCAGAGGTTACCACTACTTGGTCTACTTCTTTGGTGTCCAACATAGTAGACTCTGTAGTCACTACAAGTTCTTGATCAATAGTAAGCTTTCTCATTTTGTGTGTTTGCCTCAATACTTGTTTTGTATTCCTTCCTGTTCAAAGAAAGCATCTCTGATTTAGTGGCCTTATTTGTGGTAATGGGGATTGGCATATCCCCTTCTATATCTAGTATAGTTGAAGACATCCTAACAAAGCTCTTAGGATTATGCACACACTTTTCTAGTTGTCCCTCCTTAATGTCTTCAATATATCATTCCTCTATCTTTTTCCTTTCAGCCTCAACAACTTTTTCAACTTTCTTCTGCTACTTTACTTCCTCTTCTTCAACCTCTTTTCTTTACTATTTTGCATTAGATTCTACTTAGCTTTGGCTTCATTTGCTAACCTCTTCCTTCATTGTTTTCCTTGCTCTTTCCACATCAAATTTTCTTTTTGCTTTATCTTTAGCCTTTGCTTTAACTCAATGTTATCCTTCTCTTTTCCTTTGCTTCTATATCTTCCTTTGCTATTGCTAAACCTTGAATTTCAACTTCAAAATTTTGTTTATGGACTAACTCCATGTCAACTTTCCTCTTCATTTCCTCCTCTAATTTATTCTTTTATGCTTTTGCCTAGTCATTTTGTTGCATTCTAATTTGTGCCTCTTCAAAAAATAGTGCCTTTTCTTCACTTCTATGTCTTATCACTCTATGTGAGTATATGGCCAAGTAATGGTCATATGAACTACATGCTAGGGTATCACCTTTTTTTGTACCATTTCTTCCAAGCCTTTTCTCATCTCTAAACTAATAATCAATTATGCCCTTAGCTTCTATTCTTTTGAATGTCAAGTTATTTAGTACTTACAATCCTATGCACATAAGATAAGCCAAACATAACTTCTTTTGGTCCTTGATTAGTGAGGAACTAAATCCATGTAAATGGTTTGACAATCTATTTCCCTAAATGCTATCTTATATGGAACAAATATTGGCCACAAATGAGGAGCTTCGATTTCTCCATAAATCCTAATGTGTATATTGTCCTCATTTACATACCAATCTTTTCACATTATCACAATTTTCATGACCTATTCCATTAGTCTTAGAGATATCTTGTACAAAATCAATTCATATAGTGGAGCAAAGAAAAAGTCACAACTTTTTTCATATTGCCTCATGTATTTATGTTCCCACAATCTCTAATTGTACACTTACATTGGTGATTCATCATGCTCTAGCCCCAACCCATCTTCAAGAAATGGTTATTGGCATAGATGATATCTAAAAGGTATGGATACATGTAAAACTCAATAGGAGTACTTAGAGCAGGATATCTAACCTTGGCTCATACTACATAATAATGAGATACAAGATAACTATCCAATCAAATATCAATTCCTCTTGTACACTGGCATACATAAGAGGCACCTAATATTCTTTGAAATGAGTAACATTCTCCCCACTAAACAATGTACTCAATAATGTGGTATCATAGATTTAAGGTTCTCTTAAATTGGTGGTGGGATAATTCCTATTATTTTGGGGCTTAAATTGTTTTTCTTCAATCCACCATTTGTTCATTTGTGATCATTTTTCAATCCATCAAACTCTTCCATTTGTTTTTGGGTCATATGAACTTCAATTCTTGTTAATTTATAATACATCTCTAAATTATTGGGCTAAAAGGAATCAACGCATCTATCCTAACAATCTACTATCATCCCTTTTTCTAGGTTTGCATGGTCAATAATCCACTTAAATATCTCAACACATGGTAAAACAATGGACCTAGCACCATCATTATGCAAACATGAACATTGAATGTCAAAGTATAAATCCATGTATGTATCCTCATCATTACTCAAATCAAATGCTATGGGTAGAGGGGCATAGTTATTCTCATTGAAAATTCGAAATAGCTTACCTAATTGAGGGTAAGTAGACAATTTTGCATAGTTAGATGTATATGAGTAAATTGGCCTATTATGCTTTATTTCCATGGATGTGTTTTTTTCATGGGCTTTCTTTTTCTTTTCTTTTGATTATGAATTTTTCCATTTAATGACCATATAAGTATTCTTGCATATCATCCATTAGAACAACTAAACACATTAATGAGAGCTATATCATTCAAATTAAGGCCTCCTATAAGCGATATATCATTAAATTTATTATAGCTTTTGTTCCTTGTATAACATATTTAGCATCAAGACTCCAAAATCTTGCTTATGCATAATCAAATGCAAATAAAGTTAAACCTTGATTTCAAGTACATCCTATTTCAAAATCTCCTTGGAATTCAAGTTTCAAGTTACACGTTAACTTCGAAGGTGGGAATTTTGTCTAAGTTGAACTAAGGTAGGTGTGGAAACTAAGGTTCTAAATGTTCAAAATTTGGTCAATAGGGAATACCATTCAAATGGCCTATGACCTTGCATAGCTTTTGGTCTCATACATTATAATTAAAACAAATGGGCTCAATATAAAGGGATGCTAATGCAAAATTTAGTAATGAAGAGGGATCAAAAGATATTATGCTCAAAGAAATACTAATGACCTCTCTACTTCATTCTCCTCTAACATTGTCTATATATTCAAAATCGAAAGATAGTTAAAAAAAATGTAAATAATGTGCATAAGATGGGTTGTTTAGCATGCTTACCAAACAAATATAATGGAAGTTTTAATGAGGTGTGTAGAGGATGTCTAGTATTCGAGAATGTCAAAGGTGTTCAAACGTTGGATAAGAATTAATAGGTCCTAACTGTAAAACTAGTCTAGCTTAGTTTCTAAAGCAACAATAATTCAAAATTTATAATGGCTCATTTGAATGTTATGCGATATTAATAAACCATGGGTGCTACACTTGCAACATTAAATTTGATCATGGGGAGAGATATTCAAAAGCATGGACACAATTTACTTGCCATATTTAAATGGTCGTGGGTGCATTAACTTTGGATTGATTCAAAAAACCATGCATATACTTTGTCATTAAATACCAATGTTCAAACTTGGAAGGAAAACAACTATGCCATTGGGATGGTTTAAAAGATGCACCATTCAAACTTTAAGATCCCTCAAATGAACTATCATGAGACTTTCAAAGATGTATAATGTGATATTTGGAAATGACCTTATAATTGTCCCTTGATGTACCATTGATATGATTTGAAATATGTGATATTAAAATGTTAGACCTCTCTCGATGAACTCTTAGGATCCTTTGAAAGATGTTTTGAATGATTATGAAGACATCTTGATGAACCATAAGATGGTTCTAAAAGACGTTATAATGACATCTTTACAAACATCCCAATGAAGTGCAAGAATGTTTTGAAAGAATTAGTAAAGTGAAATTTTTGAAACACTAGATACCTTTCAAAAAGATATCTTTGGCAAAGTCTCAAAAGAACATTGGGGGTTTTGAAAATATGAGAAAATGCCTATTTTGAAACCTCTCAATGAACTATTGAGAGAGTTTAAAACATGAAGAAATGACATTATTAAGAATTCCTTGATGAATTGCTGGAGATAATCAAAGAATAATGTGTTTGAAAGATCGTCTTTGATAGATGAGCCATTAGGGGGAACCAAAAGATGTGACAACACTTCTTTATAGACTCCTTGATGAACAATAAGGAGAAAATGAAAGATGACACATTCAAAAGCTCAAACCTTCTTGAGTAATCATTGAGTGAGTTTGAAAGAAGTTGAAATGTCAACTTTCAAATTATCTCCATGAATTATTGAGACTTTTAAAGATGCAATAACACTTCCCTAGCCACTCCTTTATGAATTGTTGGAGCTGATAGAAAGGTGAGGCATTTGAACTATTCAATAGTTGGAACCCTCCTAATGAACCATTAAGATTCTTTGAAAGATGCAAGCCATTCATCTTTGGAGAAGGGTCGATAAAGGATTGGGATACTTTTGAAAGAGTAATCAAAGAAAGCATAGAGAATGCTCAACCAAAAAAAAAAAAAAAAAAAAAAAAAAAAAAAAAAAAAAATGTTTGAAGGCTATGACCCTCTAAAATTCATGAAGTCTCCAATTCATGATAAATGTAGGAATCAAGGGACCTTTTGAATGCAAAAGCCAAATATGATATAATAGTAAGGTTCAAAGGACTAAGGGCTTTTCGAGGAATTAAGACATTATCAATCACATTTGTAAAAATCAAAAGAATGGGATAAAAGTATTCTCCCATGAAATAAAAATAAAAAAAGAAGAAGAAGAAGAAGAAGAAGAAGAAGAAGTGGGCTTTCCCAGGTCCATGGGCTTGGGGTTTGTTGAGGGATCAATGCGGTTCTATCTATTTTTGGGGTTTGTTGAGGGATCAAAGTGGTTTTTGTCTCTTTTTTGGTATAAATAAGGACAGTTTCCCCCTCTAATTGTATCTCCCATAATTTATCAACATAAGCAACATCTCTACCAAGAGAGCTTCCTTCATTGCTTAGATTTGTTGGTGTAATCCATCCTTAGGTGTGTAGGTGCCCTCTTTATTTTCTTTGTTGTTGGATCTCTATTTATGTTTTATTTCCTTTCAATTTCAATTTAGTTGCATCCATACTTCCATTTTTTAAGGAACATAATGACATTGTCTTGTGAAACTTTGCAAATCTTTTCTTTATGATTTGTGTAATCATCTCCTTCAACTCCATATTAAAACCTATTCTATCCTCCTTTCCCCACAAAAGTATCACATACAAACTAATGAATGATTCATGGTTTTTTTGCTTGAAGATAGCCACTATTAAGTAAATATTATGTTTTCCATGGAGATTCATAGGGTCCTTCCACAAGGATGAGTTTCTTATTATTGCATAAACTATTTGCTAATGGTAGGCATATATATTATATCTTTTCTTTCATTCTAAATCAACTTTATGTTGGTTAAAATAATTCACTTATGTGACATATAATTGAAATGATAGTTCATTAATGGCCACCATAACTTTTATGAACTATGAAGAGATTGCAAATGCTTCCCATAAATTTAAAATTCAAGTTCCCAAAATATTGCAATTTTCCACTTTGATCTTGCTAATTAAAAAATATAAAGCACCTAAAAACTTAAACCAAAATCAAAATATTCCTTGAAAATCTAAACATTGTTATTTTGTATTAACAATAAATCTTATTCCCATTCCCTAACTTTCTTAAAATTTATAATATTGCAAATTGAACTCACATTACCTCTCAATACCACACTGACAAGTTAATCAACTAATTTATTCAATACTCATTTAACACAATAAAACCCCTTCTCAACCAATTTATTCAATACTCATTTAACACAATGAAACTCCTTCTCTAACCTTTATGCATAAACCCATTTAATCCATTGCGATCTAAATTAAACTTCCAACTTAACAAGTAATTAAAAAAAATTGAACAGGTATTGAGGGCGGCGAAAATAATACGCGAGGGTTTCAGATAGGGTTTCTGGTTACTACAGGCTACAACAGTTAACCATGGAAGGCCACCGGTAACCTGCTTCAACGTCTCCTGCCGTGCGTTGTACCTACCTTAACTCCTTTGTGCTCCGTTTACCTGATTTCAAGCTGCCCGGGTATGGGGGGGGGGGGGGGTTTATTACTGTTTCGTTTTTACCCGGACGAAATTACCTGTCATCGTTGTTCTCCCTATCCCTGGCTGTCCGTTATCGAGATTTGGCTTACTCTCCATTTCTCCAGCATTTTCGAGGTGTCCTCCGTTCCAAGGAGCAGCTGTCATCATGGATGACCTCGATGTCGTTGATTACTTTGAAGACCCGTTGGAGGGGGTATCCATCTGGCGCTCCATGTATTCCGCATCTGAAGCTTTGTATAGCTCTGGCCTTTATGGAAGTTATCCTCCATACTCCTTTGCAGAACCGTGCATTCTCCGGATACCCTCGGTTTCATCTCTAACTGTCTAAACCCTAACCCTGGTTTGGACCTCCTTGTTTCTGGAGCACAGACCCGGCAGATTATTCCCCCATCGGTGACCGTCGTTTCTGCCAGTATTACCCCTCAGGCCTCATTTGCTCCACCTTTTGGCAGCTTTATCGTCGTTCTACCTCTCGTGGGTTCTATTCCTACCTCTATTGGCAACCCTAACCCTTCCTCATCAAACCCTCACCCTCCCCCTGCGATTTCATGCCCTCTTCCGAATTGGGTACCGCACCAGCCACCTCTGCAGGGGTCTAAGAAGAAGTACAAGTGTTACAAATCCAAGGCGGATGATATCTTTCTTAGATTAGAAGAGGAAATTCAGTGGGGAGAGACTATGGATTTCGCGGACAGAGTCCTGGTCGGGCGCATCAGAGGACGAAATTACACAGCTGCTCATTTGAAAACTTGGGCATCCGAGGTTTGGGGGCACCATCTAGTGGACATCCCCTTCGTGCAGACTTTTGTGAGGGGATGGTTCGCATTGAGATTCGCTCGTGCCGATCATACCAACTAGGTTTTGTCCTCCTACTGGCATTTTAAACACGGCCCGGTCCTCTTGAAGCGTTGGACGCCTCTTTTTGATCCAGAGACCGAGAAAATAAGTATTGGACCAGTATGGATTCGGCTCCCGGGACTCCCTTTGCAATACTGGTCTGAGGACATCTTCAGGTGGATTGGTAATGCTATAGGCTCCTACATGGAATATGATAAGTCCTATCAACACACGGGCATGATGGCATATGCTCATATCCTTATCAATCTTGATACTCGGGGCGGTTTACAAGAGTACATCACTATTCAGTGGAGGGACACATCCCGCAAGCAGATCATCGATTATGAGGGCATTCCATATCGCTGTCGTAGATGCCACAAAGTGGGGCACTTATTCAGGGATTTCCCCCTCTTGCACAAGATCAGGGGTACTGAACAAGGGTTGGAGACTGAGCAGCCCAAAGGAAACCCTACGCGACATGATAAAGACATTGAACTAGAGAAGATTGACAAGGATGCAGGGGATTCTCGGGGAACACCTGATAAAGTGGGCACTTATAAGGGTCACTCTGATACAAACCCTTCATCGCCTCCTCCTCCAGCGTGTTTCGGTCCAGCGAAGGAGAACATCTCACTGACGGGTATGTTATCTACATCCTCCTCTCACGCTTCCCCTGCATCTGGCATTTCTGATGTTTTTGTATCTCATGCACTCAATTATACATCTCCCCCTACTTTATCATACTCGGTCTCCTCTATAATGTTTAGTTCCCAGGGACTTTCTCCTCCCTCCTCTCTACATTGCTCCCTTCCCCTACCCCCTCTCATCAATGCCCCCTGCATCCCATCTCTGTCACCTTCCTCCCTTCCTTCTCTTTCCATCCCCTCCCCCTATGTATCCCCTCGGTACTCTCTCTATTCCAAATCGAAGGATAGAGGACTCAACGTGATTGGACTGGACCCTGAGATTACCCCTGCCACCCATAAACTCTCCAGGGGTCGTCCATCTCATCTCACTAAAGGCAGACACACAACAGGTGAAGAAGTTGCCCTCGAGCGACAACAAACCATTGTCAGGGCCCTTAGAGCTAGGAATGGTCCTCTGCCCCACCCCCCATGAAGCTCCTATCCTTCAACTGCAGAGGGATTGCTAGCCCTCCTAAAAAACTAGCTCTCAGAAGATTGCTCACATCGACACAGCTGGATATTATATTCTTGCAAGAAACTCTTTGCTCGGCTGACTCTCTTATTTCTATTCTTAATTCTTGGATGCCAAATTGGACCTTCCATGCCCTGGACGCGTCTAGGAGATCTGGGGGTACTGCTATTGGTCTATACAATAAGACTATGGAGCTCAGGAACATTTGGGGAGGTACGGATTTTATAGCATGGATATTTTTTCCCACTCTCTAGAGTCTGAAGTTCGTATTATGAATGTATATGGCCCATGTGTGGATAGCGAAAATTTTTGGAGAACCCTGCTGGACTCTGATTTCTTACAGGCAGACAACATCATACTTGGAGGGGATTTAAATTTTTCATTGGGATTCAGTGAATCTTGGGGTCACTCGGCCCAAGTAGACGACCTTACACACACCATCTCTTCCTTACTAGAGGAGCATCAGTGGGTAAACACTCCATCTACCCGGATTCAGTACACTTGGACTAACAATCGCAGTGAAGACCACAACCTTGCTAGGAGACTTGACAAATTTCTCATCAAAGAAGCTTTCTTAAGCTCTCATCCTCATATTCAACAGTGGGTTGGTATAGGAGGCATTTCTGATCATCGACATATATACTTGGAATTTGCCGATTCAAACCCGAGGATCAAAAGCCCCTTCAAATTCAACGCCTCTTGGCTCATGGATCCTTCTTACATTCAAATGGTCTCTAATAACTGGCAAACCAACCCTATACTGGAACACAAGGATCATACTAAAGGCTTTATCAGGAAACTAACAGAACTTAAGAGGATCTCTAAAATTAGGGCTCACCAGAAACGAAAGAATGATGACAACACCCTGAGGGAGGCAGAGTTGGCCATTGCCATACATGAGGACTCTTCTAATGGCATTTTCCTATCACAAGATAACAAAGATCTTTATACCTCCCTCATTACGAAGCGTTCCCAAATACTGAAGGAAAGGGAGGAGAGCTGGAGGCTCAGGAGCAGGGCAATCTGGCTCACTGAAGGAGATGACAATACCAAGTTCTTTCATAAATATGCCAACGGTAGAAAAGCCATCAATACTATTTGGGGACTTTGTAATGATCAGGGCTAATTGGTATCATCACAACGGGATCTGGCTAAACTAGCCAATGAGCACTTCAAAAGCATCTACAAGGTGCCTAGAGCTGTGAATATTATGGAAATCATGCGGGTAACTGCACATTTTCCCAGATTTGCACAACACGAAGACACAGAGGATCTGGTGATGGAAGTGATGATGGAAGAACTTGAGGCAACTATAAAATGGTTCAAGAAAGATAAGAGCCCTGGACCAGATGGGTGGACCATCAAGTTCTACATAACTTTTTTTGATATTTTGGGGGAAGATTTACTCAAGATTGTGGAGGATTGCAGAAGGAGTGGCAGAATATCCCCAGCTATCAAATCCACCTTCATTGCCCTTATTCCCGAATCTGACAATCCTTCCTCTTTTAATGATTTCCGACCTATTTCCCTTTGCAATTGTTTGTACAAGATTATTGCAAAGATCATTGCAAACCGCCTGAAGCCAATCCTTTCTAGACACATATCTTCCGAACATTTTGCTTTCCTGTAGCACAGACAGATTCATGAAGCTATTGCCACTGCTCAGGAACTCCTCCACACTATGCAGATGAAGAAGCAGAAAGGCATGATTCTAAAGGTGGACCTCTCAAAGGATAGAGCTAATTGGATCTACATTAGATTATTACTGACTCACTTAGGATTTCCTTATGCATACATTAAGTGGGTCATGCGTTGCATCAAAGATGTATCTTACAGTGTGTTATTAAATAGGGAAGCCACATCTTTCTTCGTTTCAGAGAGATGACTCAGGCAGGGATGTCCACTCCCCCCCCTACTCTTCTTACTTATCATGGAAGGACTAAGTAGGACCATCATATCTGCTCGCAATAGAAATCAACTGGCTGGCATCAAGATCTCTGAGAATTTTTACCTCACCCATCTATTGTTTGTAGATGACATTCTCATTTTTCTAAATGGTAGTATTGGAGATACCACGGTCCTCCAAAATATCTTCAATCTTTTTTAATAGGCAACCAGGATGATAATAAATGATAGTAAATCTATAATTACTAAATTTGGCTGCTCACAACATGAGATTATATATACCACTCAGCGCTTCCCCTTTACCTCTCTGAATTTGAAAGACAGTCTTAAATATTTGGGTTTTAGGCTTAAGCCTCTCAGATATCGCATTGCGGACTGGACGTGGCTTATCGCAAAAGTGGAAAAACGCCTTCAGGTTTGGTACCATAAATACCTATCAGGTGCAGGAAGATTAGTCCTTATTAAAGCTGTGATTGAAGCCACTCCTGTTTTCTGGATGACCCTAGCTTGTATATCGAAAGGTATATTGAAGAGACTACAAAGCATATGTTGCAGATACTTATGGAAGGGCAATCAACTGGGTAGATTATTCGCCTGGGTCAAATGGGACACAATTGCAAGGCCTAAGAGATGGGGAGGATGGGGCCTCAAAAGGCTTGATCTTTTTTCCAAAGCTCTGGCGGAAAAGATGGGCTGGCATCTTATCACCACAAACAGCCTCTGGTCCCGGGTTGCACAAGCAAAATACATCTAGCCCATGAACCTGATGAATTGGTTCAGACAGTAGCACGGTTCAAGTAATAACATCTCCAATATATGGAAGGTGGTTATAATGCATTACCACTCCTACGCGAAGGCATTACGTGGAGAATAAAGGAGGGCAATGCTATTCGTATTGGCACGAACCCATGGGTTGGTTGTGGCAATGTGCACAAACTACCAACAGACTTGATAAGGCACTTACACAGTAGGGGTATCACCCACATCAAGCACATCGGTGACAGTAACAATTCCTCCTTTCTACAACAGGCATGGATATCAACTCTTGACCTGGACATCCCTGTACAGTGGCGACTTGATTGATAGGAATACATGGATGCTCTTACACAGGCACACATTTGACTTTCTGATGGACCGGATGAGATTATATGGGCCTTCGCCAAACACAGAACATATTCTCCAAAAGAGGGTTATCCCTTTCAAACCTCAGAACATAAGCCCGACTTGGAGACTACTTTGGAAGCTTAAGGCGGCCCCCTGTACCCGCTTACTGATGTGGAACATAATGTTTGATAAGATCCCTACAGGGTCAAACCTGATGAAAAGATCTTTTCATGGCCCTTTCTGGTGTCACCTGTGCCGCAATAACGAAGAGAGTACTGAACATCTCTTCCTTAATTGACCCACCTTTAAGGAACATTGGAATTCTATCATTTCTCATTATCCATGTTTAAAAAATTGGCACGGGCACAACATTCTGGATGCCTGGAGTACATGGTGTCAAAACCAAAATGGAAAATCCAGAAACATGCCTCTTCTAGTTTGCTGGTCTTTATGGATTACTAGAAATCTTTCTATTTTCAACCACAAAACCCCCCATTGGCCAACCATCTTACTCCATACCATTGCGGATTATGATCTTCTTCTCGAGGAGGACTCCAATGCCCCTCCCCGCACCATCATACCAGAAAGCATAGACAAATCTAAACCGTGGGCATACTTTGATGGCTCTGCACAACAGGCAGGATGTGGTGCCGGAGCCATACTATACCTTAATGATACACATGTTTACAAGATCCAAATAAATTTGGGCAGGGGAACTAATAATTATGTTGAACTCTGTACTACTAAACATCTCATTCATTTTGCATTAGAAAAGCATTGCAGACATCTACAGCTGTTTGGTGATTCCAAAATTGTTTGTAATTGGTTAAATAATACATCCTACTGCAATGCATTTTCATTGAGGCATATATGAGAAGAAGCTCAAAGATTGATATCTTCTTTTGACTCCTTTGCCTGTCGCCACATTTACAAGGAACAAAATACAGGGGCAAATCACCTTTCCAAAGAGGCAACGCTTAGACAGGGCAATGACTGGTTGATACAGGAGGAAATTGATGGGACCTTCCACCAGTATTACCATAGACCTTTTGTGGAACTTAGAGGAAATGGGCTTTAGCCCTATAATTTTTACTGTTTATCTTGTATATATCATGTTTTGTATTTACTTTTTGGACCATATTTATGACTTTGGATATATTGTCCAGATTTTGATACCTAGTTTCTCTCTCTGCAAAGAGATAGCTTCAAATTTTGATCTTGTTCTCTCTATGTTAGAGAGCAGGCATTGACACAGTACAACGGATAACAGACTCCTTACGTGGAGATAAAACTGTTCCTTTTTCTTTTTCCTGGTCACCAGTTTTATGAACTTGACAAGCATCTCTGCCTCCATATGCATATACCTTAGCATCTACAAAATGTAATTTCTATTAACGACTTTTTTCCATGAAAAAAAATAATTAAAAAAATTGGTAAATATAATTATAACTATAAAATCCTCTTTAATCTTTTCCATATTAACCCCATAATATCTTTAACTCTAGTGTTACAGCCTTCGTCCTTCATTTATGCTAGACTATTCAGATTAAATAATATAGTTTCCCCTTCAATAATCGATTCTTATTTTTTATTACCCTTCCTCATACAAACCTTGCCGAAATTTAAGCAAAATTTTTCTCCCTCGTGGATCTGTTTGGATCAATCCCGATCTCTTTGTGTAACTCTGAGCTCTAACATATCACTGGTAATAATCCTCGAGGCACCAAAGCACCAAAACCTATGACTCTAGAAGACTTATATTCTAATTTAAGGATTGAATCCCAACAAACCTACAGATCAAAAACAAAGTACTCCTCAGTATGAATAAGTGGATGAAATTGGTATGGTGAGTAAGATTATTCGTTGGCCAATTCCCATCAATTTCCGCCGCCGTGGGACCTTAGACCTCTGAAACAATCAGGTACTCTAAAATTTCATTCTCGGCTCTTCGGATTATCTAATTTACGTCCTATCCCACCAAGTCTCAAGCCCCATAATTTTGTTCAGGCGATCCTGAACAATATCAGTGATGGACAACGAGAAGACTGCCAAATTAGAAGGCACCCACTTGACATCTGCAGCCGCCTTTGTGGAAGGAGGCATACAAGAAGCATGTGAGGACGCCTGCAGCATCTGTCTGGAGCCCTTCTGCGACACTGATCCTTCCACGGTCTGGATTTCAGTATTTTTTCTGTGTTTTTATTTCTCAATTACTGTGGCTTTCGTTGGATTGATTCATCAATTTGTCATTCTTTTGAATGCTAGTTCGGTTTCGATATTGCGCAGTATCTTCTAGTGCATATTATCAGCGACCCACATAGGCGTTGATTTGATTTGATATATAAAAGTAATTAATGGTTGTCAATTTTCATTCATTCAAATGATTTTTCCTGAGTAAAACGGATCTCGTTCCTCCAGGTTACAAGCTGTAAACACGAGTACCATTTACAATGCATTCTGGAATGGTGAGTTTCTTTCTGAACCCAATTTTCGTTTCACTTGGGTTTGCAGTTTCAATTGATGGATGAGACATAGGGGGTTTAATGTATTGTCTATACGTTATTTTCAGACATCAGAGGGAAGCAATTGTTAGTTGAAGATGTATTTTAGTCTCCACTTTAATCACAAACTCTATCAATACTGTATGAATGAATCATACAAACTCAAACAGTTTTGGAGACATGATTTTCTTGAGAGAAAATTATCTTTGTCATCCTTGCTACCTCCACGTGCTTAAATCAGTACTTCAGTAGATACACAAGAAAACGGTTTTGGTTTAGTGCAATGTCTATCCTTCAAGCCAAGCCCGATCGTGGGCACCTAACAAGGTGCGGGACATACATTTGAATCGGTGTTACCAAACTCTGCCGAGTGAGAGTCAACACCTGAGTTTTATTCTGCTCTTTGAGGAAAGCAAGTTCAGTTAGCTCCTCTTAGTTTGACTCATCCTTGAGTCATACTCTTGTGATGTTGACTTGCGAGGATAACTCAGACTGGCAAGTCACACACTCGTGAAACTGTCATCTGTCTATAAAAGACAGAAAATCCTTACACTCATTTTGCTTGTTTTTCTGTACCTATTTCACAGAAGTCAATCAATAGACCTGTCAATTGCCCAGAATCCATGGTGTTTTGTAGTATGCAATCATCTATTTTGAAACGAATACATGAAAAATCGCATCATATAGAGATTGTAAAATTTCATATTAATGCAAAATATTCCCCGCTTCTCTCTCTTTTTTGAAATTTAGTTGTTCTTTTTTACTTTTTTGGTTAATTTTCTATTTTTCTCAATTCAAACACCCGAGCTTTTCTGGAATCAGAGTTAAATCTTGCTCTTTGGCATTTCTAAGTTATTATCCCAGTCGAGTCTGGTAACGTTGATTTGGACCCTGTCTCTCACCAACTCAAAAGAAAAATCTAGTGCTTCTATGGCAAGTCTGCCTCAAATTAGTCCACCACCTGGGCTCTCTCATGCCCTTATCCATACCATGGTCAACGGTTAAATTATGGTGTTGAATATAGGTCATTGCCTGGTGTAGTCTAGGATCTACATTATGGTCGTGGAGAATGATTGTTATGAATTCAGTTTGTATGATGCTTCCCTACACAATATTTCACATTCCCTGTTTCAATGGACCGATGTACCCAGAGACCTGGAATTTTGGGCTCTATCATCGTGGGGGTGTTGGTTCAGGGTGGGTTCTTCTCCTTCCACATGTTTCTTAAGTTTGCCTCACCTGATCTCGGGGTTGAGAACACTGATTATTTTCTGGCTTATTTCTTGAGATTACCTATAATTATATATCTGTTGAAGTTAAGCTTCTTTCTTTCAGGGCTCAAAGAAGCAAGCAGTGCCCTATGTGCTGGCAGCTCCTCAGCTTGAAGGACCCAGCCAGGTTTGTTGTAAATTGTAAATAGTTACACTTTAAGCCTGATCTAGAAAATTTCAAAATACTGTCAAGTTTTCTTTTCACCTGGATTGTAATGGAGAGCGGGGTATCATAATATTGTTAATTGCTCTTTTCCTGACAGCCAAGAGTTACTTGAAGCCACGGAACAAGAAAGGACCTTAAGAATGAGCAGGCCTCAGAATGCTCCAATCTTTCCCCATATATCTTTTGAAGATCTGGATTTACACAATGTCTGTAATCACATTTTATATAATTGATTTTGAGATACTGGTCATTGTTTTGCGTACTTGGCAAAATGTTCAGGTGCGCTAAAGTTGATGATTTATCTTTTGTAAAAACTGGCAGGTTCGGATAAATAGTGATGATCCAGAGCTCGAGGAGCGCATAATGCAACATCTGGCAGCTGCAGCTGCCATGGGCAGGGCAAGGCGATTCACTAGAAGAGAAACACCACATGATAGGAGTTCTGCTCAGGGTCACCCACAAATTTTGTTGTTTTCGTCTCGTCCTAATGTGCCTCCCCTTCCAGCAACGACTTCTGTCCCAAATGACACAGCTGCTGAAGGTGGGCATCCTCCAACATTGACTGTGCCCAGTCCTATTACACCTCTTGCAGTTGTTGAGGAAGAACAAATGCAGAGATCATCTCTGCCCATGCAAGTTGATTCAGACTCACATTCAATTGGGAGTGCAAGCATGACTGCTCAAGATGTGGATGGCAGAAGTTCATCATTTCCACATAGGTATGAAAGGCATGTAGTGAAGGCATTGGTATCAAGTTGAAAACAGCCGGTGAATTTCGAGTGCTGTCTGCATTTCCTTCTTGCTGTAGCTACATAATTTTTTATGAGAGAAAAATCTGGTATGCAGACAATTGGTTCTTATTTCTCTGTTCTTTGTTCTGTGGCAATTTTCAATCAGGAACGTTGGAGGGCAACCTTCCATGGAATATCATGAGAGATCGGGACCATCTGAGATGCCGTCCTTTTCTGAATCACTTAAATCTCGATTTACTTCCATGTCATCTAGGTTTGTATATTTTCTGGGATGTTTTAAATTACTCCACAGTTCATCTTTTCTTAAGATTTGAATGGTACTTTTGCAGGTGCAGGGAATCATTTGCAAAGGCTACAAGAGGTTTTAGGGAGAGGATGTCTGCCCGCAATAGTACAGTAACAGATCATGGTCAGGAAGCTCAACAGGAGGTGAGTGCTGGTATTGCTGGTGTTACCCGTATGATGGAATGTCTTGATACCAATGGGAGAAACAGGGGAGGCATTATGTCTATTTCTGATGATACGGAAGGACGCTCAGTACTTGCACCTGCTAGACAGGCCATTGATGATAACCATCCTAATATGTGCTCTGGCAACAACAGTGGAGTAAATTTATGCACTGCAAGTCCAGGTTCAAGCCAAGTTGCTCCACAGGCTCTCAATGGTGAATCAAGTAGTGGCAATGACCTTTCCTCTCAAAAGGTGAGTAAGTAGTTTCTTACGATGAGTGCAAGCTTTTGACTTTTTTATGCACATGCATGCTCAAGCTTCACACACAAACTATTATGTGAAAAATTGCCCTATTCCCTTGCCTGCACAGTCCTCCCTTGTAATAGGTAGGCATCTTGAGCACATGACTGGGAATCAGTCTTAAAATGGCATTTATTGCTTAGCCCAAGAATAATACTTTGTGGTAGCTCAAGCCACTTGACAATCTGATGGATAGACTCCAGAGATTCAGAGTTCTTTACTTTTTGTTGTCTACCTATACACACCATGTTTTATACATGAGCTAATTCGTTTGTAAGCTCAGAAATTAATGCTTATATTATTAATGACTTATCACTTAGTTGAGGGTTCTTAGTTATCAATATTAATGACTCAAATCATCACCAAGTTAGTTGAGACTTACTATTTATACTCATTAATGACTCACCATTAAATTTGTGGAGGGTTGTTAGTTGAATTTTGTATTAAAAAGGGTCTCCCTCCTCACTCGTAGACATTCATCCCGTTATCATTACTAATGAAATTTGTTACTCATTTGTGTACCAATTACATGGAGATGTGTTCATGGAGGGATTGGGGAATATCTCTTTATTGCCCCAACTTCAGCTAATTCATCAAATTCATCCTAATGAACCATTTAGGAACTGCAGGTGCCTTCCAAAACTGGGTATGTAGGTGCCCCCAACCCTTTGTAATATCTTCTTGTTTATTTCAATTTATTGCTGTTTGTGTTGTAGTTCCATTCCAGGAATTGAAACACTTCGAGTTGGTATCAAAGCTAGTGGATTTCACTTTCATGGTGCACTTCCCAAAAAAGGGAAATAAAAGAGAACATAAACAATGAGGATGATGACAATCACCAGAAATAAATTGAAATAATATGTGGTTGAATTCTAGTTGAAATAATATGTGGTTTAAAAAACAAAATCACCCAAATTAGAGGTCAGAAGACCAAGATATTGTGGTTTTAAAATCAACGATTTCTGGTATGGTTTTGGTGATATTTTCAAGCTGTTTTAGCAGATTAATCATTAACAAACTTCTTAGATTTAATTCATCGATTGAAAAATGCAACTTAGCCTTCAAAACGACATATTATATGCTTGATTTCAATTTATAAGTTTATGATTATTGCAATTTGGGCAAGTATGGAAAAAGAGTTGAAATTGTTGGAGCAAAAGTTCAGTGAGCAAGGAAAGAAAATAAGATGCTAACTTGCATGGCTTATCATAGAAAGGGATTTTATGAGAAGAGATGCATACCAAAAGGTGATACATCTTGTACAAAAGTTGGAAAAGGAATCTTTCCACATTGCCTGACAACTATGGCATAATCACTTGTAGCTATCATTGGTACAAAAGGAGCAAGAATTGAAATGTGAGGAAAATGAAGATGACATAGTTGCAAAGATTGAATCTCTTCCTATTTATGGTTAATCTCTTTGTCATGAGCGTTGAGAAGATGATCTAGGTGTATATTGGAAGCCACACACCATTTCCATTGACTCAAAATGGTTTTACAACTTGATAGATTGACTACAGTTTTCCAGTTCTTGAACTTTCAGCACATCTTTTGGACATTTCCCATGTGTTTTTAGCAGTTGACATTGTCTAGGGCTTGCTAAACACATAGAACATAGAATAAGCTTTCTAATGGTCCAAGAAATGCTCCAGAGTCCAAATGGAACTTGTATGTGAAAGTTGTGGCCTTGGGAAATTGATGTAACAACCATACTCCTTGGGTCTGGCATTCTTTTTGCCATCTCATTTCCTCGGGTTAGGATTTTGGCTCTTTAAGGTTTTTTCCTCTTAGGGTTTTATACTTACATTAAAAGGTAGTTTTGGCCTTTTGTAATCTTCTTCTTGTGAAAGAGTGTGCCTGACATATCTGTTATAGTAATATCAGATTAATAATGCCATAAACATAGAGCATAGAATAAAGCTTTGTAACAGTCCAAGAAATGCCCCGAATGGAATTTGTATGTGAAAATTGTGGCCTTGGGAAGATGATGTATCAACTAAGCTCCTTGAGACCCACATTCTTTTTGCCACCTCATATTCTAGGGTTAAGATTTTGGGTAGTTAGGGGTTTTTCCACTTCTGGTTTTATACTTTATAAGTCTAGATGTTAAAATGCAGTTTTGGCCTTTTGTGATCTTCATTTTGCAATTGAGTGTAGTTGGAAAATCTATTAGAGTGATATCAGCTTAATAATGGTGAATTAGATTTTAGACATAGGCATTAATTAAGTCATTTCAAATTTAAATTATTTTATGCTTTATTTCACTTCAGTGTGTTTCTCTGTTTATCCCACATTCATAAAGTGGATTGACTTGGCTATCTTGTAGCCATTTAAGGGGGCTTTCACTCCTTAGTTTATAAATGCAATTTAGAAAACTCCCAAGTTTATCTTGTGTTTCTTTATGTGTTTGATTTTCGTTTATTATGATATGGTATTAGAGCTTAGATAGAGCCATGGAGTTTTCATGAGAATGTGAAGACCTAGGGACTGCTGCAAACAGAGATAAATCGAAGGATCATTGGTGTAGCACATCGAAGAGCCAAAAGGGTTTTCATCAAAACCATGTATTGATTTAATTTTTTATTGAAGCAATTTAATTTTTAAGGCGGAACCTTGTAGATCATCTTTTTGAAAAGGAAAAAATGCAGAATTTTTTGAAAGGAAAAACTGTATAGCCGCCAAGGAACTCTGTATAGCTGTCAAAGACAAATTTTCAGCTGCAAATGTGATTGTTGTATGGTTTGTACAATGCCGCCAAGGACAAATTCAGCGACCAGACTGTACCATTGCCATTAGGGATCTATACAACTTTACAACATAAGAAACTTAGCCACCAAACTAATTCAGACTGTATTACTATTGACATTGCTAGTTTTAGGCAGAAATTGACCTGTATGGTTTAATTTAACAGTCAATCAATCTAATTTTTTAGATTTATTGACAATTCAGAGGATTTGGGAGCAGTTTGGTGTTGTTCCTACCTGTATTATTGTCCATATTTGTAAATCTGGAAGACTTAGTTGCTAATGTTTTGATTTTCAGCAGTTTTAAGGAGAAATTCACTGAATTGATTTAATTTTCAGCAGTTTCAAAGCGAATTTCTCAAAATCTGCACTGTTAATGGGCAGATATGTGTGTTTTGCTGTTGCTCATTTGAGCAGATTGATCAAAATCAGTGGGCTTTGGGCTGTTTTTGGTAGATTTATCAAAAATTTGTGTTTTTCAGTGATATGTGGCTACGGCAGGTGTTTAGAGCTAAGATATAGGTCTTCTTACTGTAGAATTGAAGACTGAGGGAGGTAAGAACATGTATTTTTCAACATTTTTACTCTTCTTCAGTGTATATTTATGCATTTTTTACTTGTACCACTGGCCTCTTTACCTAAAATCTGAAAGGCAGCCCGATATTCCCTAGTAAGAATGCAATACGTGGAAGCACTGTATATCGGCCATATTTGAGTACAAGTGCTTGGCTACTGTCATTCTAGGTAAAGATACTACCCACAAATTGTGGGTAGAGGTCATGACAAGTTTGAGTGAGATAGAGAAGTAGTGATGTTGCCTAAGTTGGTTGTGCCAGTTGAAATGCTTCTTGAGGTCCAGACAAGGAAGACTTCAACAGGGATTTGGAATCATTTGTGAGAGTTGCATAAGACTTGGGAAAAGGGTAGAGCCTTCTTCCTAAAGAATATTTTGCTTTTGATCTGTCATCATTGGAGGAGCATTCAGTCAAGATCAAGGATATCAAAGAATAGTTGTTGGCCATTAGTTGGAAGATGGAAGAGGAGGACATGGTGGCAATCATGTTGAAAAGCTTACCGTGTGTGTATAAACAGTTTATTAAGACCTTGAACATCACTCCTATGAGTGTTGTTTGAAGTTTAACAAGTTGCGCAATAAGTTCTTACACCAGGACAGATGGAAGAAATAGTTTGGTGGCAACAATGAGATAGAGGTTATCAAGCCTTTGCAGTGTTGCACCAATGTCAACTCCTAGATAGTTAGACAAAGTAAGGCAGCATAGAGATATTCAGGCTGTATGGTGTTGATGAATGAGCTGATTGAGATGGAGCCTTCTTGCTTCCAAGAGGCATCTGAACATCGGGTGTGGATGGTTGCTATGGTGGAAGAGTATTCTTTTATTATGAAGAACAATGTTTGGGAGGTTGTGCCATGGCCATAGGACAAATCTGTGGTTGGCTTTAAATAGGTCTACAAGATTAAGGATGTTGCAGATGGCAGTGTGGAAAAGTTTTTATGGCCAGGGTTTTACACAAAAGGAAGGAATTGACTATGATGAGACCTTCGCTCCTGTAGTCAGATACTCATCCGTTAGGGTAGTAATTTCTATTGCAACGCAGATGAGTTCGAGGATTCACCAAATGGATGTGAAGACAACCTTCCTCAATGGTGTGGTTGAGGAAGAGATTTACATTGAGCAACCAGAGGGCTTTGAGGTGCATGGGAGGGGTTCCCATGTGTGCATATTGAAGAGAGCACTATATGGACTCAAGCAGGCTCCCAGGGTGTGGTGTGCCAAGATTGACAGCTACTTGCAAGGCATGGGCTTCACCAAGAGTGAGGTAGACTCAAACCTGTGTTACATTTAGGGCAAGGGTGAGCCTCTCATTTTGGTGTTGTTTGTGAATGACTTATTTCTCACAGGTTGTGCGAGGCTTATTGTAGAATGCAAGAGGGACCTAGCAATAGAGTTCAACATGAAGGATTTAGGGTTGATGCATTATTTTATGGGTTTAGAGATGGGGCAAAAGGATGGAGAGATCTTCCTCGGGCAGGGGAAGTATACAGTTGAGATCTTGAAGTGATTCAGGATGATGGACTACATACCCATGTCTATGCCACTAGCAATCAACTGGAAGAAGATTGATGCTTCCAGATCAAAGGCAGTGGACCCTACATTATATAGAGAACTGATTGGATCTCTCATGTACTTGATCAGTACTAGACCAGAGATCTATTTTTGCAGTGAATACACTCAGTTAGTTCATGGTGGAGCCAAAGCAAGTTCACTGGGTGGCTGTAAAACATGTGCCGAGATACCTTGGAGGCATAGTTGATTATGGACTGGGATATACTCAGATGGATGGAGTGAAGCTAGATGGGTAAACTGGTGTTGATTGGGCAGGCAATACAATTGTCAGAAAAAAACACTTCTGGGTGCTGTTTCAGCTTCGGATCAGGAGTAATTTCTTGGTTCAGCAGGAAGCAGAAGTCAATTGTACTAAGTTATGTTGAGGCTGAGTACATGGATGCCATCTTGGCAACTTGTGAGGCAATCTGGCTTCAGAAACTTCTTGTGGAGTTATTTGATCAGGAGATCGAGCCGACTTTGATTCACTGTGACAATGTGAGCTGTATTAAGCTCTTGGAGAATCTGATGTTTCATGACAAGTTGAAACACATTCAAATCAGGTGGCATTTCATTCAAGATTTTGTGCAGAAGAGACAGTAAAGAAACATTATGTACCAACAGATGAGCAGGTAACAGACATTCTGGCCAAGGCTTTGATAAAGGGCAAATTTATATTCTTTAGAGATAAGCTGGGGATGGTGCAGAACGCCTTCCTCGCTAATAGGGAGTGTTGAAAATGTAGCTTGGAAGGTGATTCTGCATTGGTCAAGTGCCATGACATGCAGTAAGTCACCAAATTTCTCTCACAACTGACTTATTTAAATACTTCCTAAGTTTGGACCTTAGGCATAGAATCAATAATTTAATTTTTGATTTTACTGGTATTTTAACTTTTTAAATAAAAATTGTGGCAGAAAATAAATGGAAAATCAATTGCAAAATACAACAGAAATTTTTTCCCAACAAACTCTCCTTTAGTTTCTATTACTTGAGAAAATTAGGGCGTCCATTAACAAGGGAATTGACCCTCGGGGAATACACAAAAAAGATAGCAATGGAACTTGGCAACCTGCCCCCTTAAAAAATTCAGCTTGGACATGTGCTGGCTATTTTTCACAATTTCAACCCACCTACAGTTATTAAGATTCCTACAAAGTCTAGCATAAACCCTTATGGCCTCCCCAATCTCATGGTCTGCTTGCTAGAACTCGGCGTGTCAAGTCTTAGCCTCCTCCACATGACACACCCATTGTTAATTTCTAAGTACCAAGTTCAAATTTTTGTTTTTTATAGCCATTTTATCCCTATAAAATATTTTTACTTGACAAATTAATTTTTTGCTGTAAAATAAAATTTGAAAATTATAAAAACAATTATATTGGTACTCTTAACTCAGAAATTTTGCAGTGGAATTATTCAGAAATTTAGTCACAAAAAACCTCACAGAACATAGTAAATTTTCCCTCAAATTTTCTCTTCAATAAATTCTTAGAAAAATTAAGGGCTCTTTTACCAGGGAAATTGGCCCTCAGAAGTATAGAAAATTACGACAAAAATAACCCTGTATTTTTTTCTAAAATTTCCCAGCGGCAGACCCTCTCTCCCACATGTCCCATGCTCCAGAACCTTACTTGGCCTCCCATGTGTGGCAAACTGCTGTGTCTTTGCATTGGTAAATTTCTGCAGCACTTTTTCCTATTTCTTCAACCTCTCAAACATCCAATGAACTCATACAATCCTGTTGGATTCTCTCCAAATGAATGCGTCTTCATCTCTCCCTTAGGCTCCTTTATAATTTCAAATTGGGTAAAATCCCCTACTCTCAATCTTCAAAGTGATAGAGGGCCAGAATTAAATTCTAATCCACCTAGATCAATGGCTAAGATTAGATCTAAGTCACTTAAGTAATTAAATATTTATCCTTGGAAATTTGCTCAATTAGCCAACATTAAACATTTATATTAATTAATGTGCTTTTTCTAAGTTAGACTTAGGAAAGAAATCATATTAGTTGTTTATGTCAAACAACTACTTAAAGATGACTTCTTCTCTTGCATGCAAGACAATAGCCTATGCAGAAAACCTTCCAAAGCTACAGAATCAACACTTCCTCCTAGCGAGGAAGGGATTCTCCACCACCCCCAGCTTCTCCTTGTAGAAAAACAAACTTCCCTTTCACTAAGGTCTTGGTGAGAATATTTGCCACCTGCTCATCCATGGATATGTACTGCAATCTCATTGCATCTATGTGGACCTTGTCTTTGATGAAGTGGTAGAACTCTTTGTGCTTGGACATGTCATGAAACATTGGATTCTCCCAAAGCTTGTTACAATGTTGGTTGTCATAGTGAATCACCGTAGGCCCCATCTCAAGACTAAACAACCCTAAGAGCATTTTGTGAAGCGATATGGCCTTCGCTAGACTCGTAGCCATGTACTCGGCCTTTGCTGAGGTAAATGCCATTGAGTTCTGTTTCTTGCTTAAAGCTGATCCCAAGTTGAAGCAAATATTTGAAGTACACTTCTTTTCCACTGCACTCTCAACCCAATCTGAATTTGTATAGCCCTGCAACTGCATTTCACCAACTCTAACATACCTTAGTTCATACTCCACTATACCTTGAAGATACCTAAGCACATGTTTTGCTGCCACCCAGTGAACCCTCCTCGGCTCCACCATGAATTGGTTGAGTGTGTTCACAACAAAACAAACATCCGGTCTGGTATTAACCAGAGACATCAAGGACTCTATCAAGTGCCTGTATAAGGTGTGATTTACCAAATCACTCATTAAGCTTCGTCAAGTTGGTAATCATATTTTTCGACATCAACATGCAATCCTCCAACCCAATTCTCTTATGGATGTCAATCACATACTTGCCATACCCAAGGAATATCTCTCTGGGCTACTGCCACACCTCTAACCCAGAAAGTAGTGCATCATCTCTATGTCCTTCATCTCAAACTTTGAAGCAAGGTTGTCCTTACACTGCAGGGCTCATATTTTTCATGAATTGGGGTCTACACCCCTGAATCTAGTCAAGAAAGTCCTGAGAATTGCAATGATTCATATATAGTTTTCCCACTTTTCTCTCAGAGAGGGTCTAGTAAAGTTGGCCTTCTTGATTCCAAGCCTTGGTATTTGGTTGTTGATGTTCATGTTGGAAATATGTTGTCATTCATAGCAAAGGCAAAGGCGATGGCAAAGATTGGAAAAGGAAATTGCATTGGTAAATATGTCGTCATTGATGGCAAAGGAAAACATTGTTGTCAAAGTCAAAGGCCATGGCAAAGATTGTTGGCAAAGGCAAGCAAATGGCAACTACAAATGCATTGGTAAATATGTTGTCATTATTGGCAAAGGAAAAGGCAAGGGTAATGGCAAAGGTGGAAAAGGAAAAGCATGGCAAAGGATTAGTCACAAGATGATCAACATGGTAGCAGTAATGGTGCAGAGACTTTGGAGCCACTTTTGGAGCAACAAATCATCTTACAAGTAGGTGGAAACCTCCTTAGATGGAAATAGCTCGGAAGAAGATTTCCAGTGATATGTGGAAGATTGAAAATGGCCTCTTGGAACACATGACATAGCTAGTCAAAGTTTGGTGACCCCAAGTCAAATTTAGCAGTGTTAAAAGGTGATTGGAGGAGCCTGGGCGCATAGCCAAAGATGGCAAAAGTGCTAAACCCGGAGGTAAACCCTAGTGGAGCAGACAAATAGAGGACCAGGCAAACGTGTCTGACAACGTAGCAACGCAAAGCTTTTCTATTGGCGTAGGCGGCAGGAGGAGCCCACCTGATAACTTGGCCCGACATAGTTACCCCGACGATATGGTAATGGCATATATGTATTAGCGCTAGGATGAATGGACTGGGATGATGCCAGGTTGTGATGCCATTCTAGCGGACTTACCTCGGCGAGTGCACCTCGGAGGATTGCAAAGGGCGCAGCAAAGGAAGGTGCTGGGCAGTGGACGGTGGGGCATGACAGCAAAGTGCCGTCCAATGGGAAGCGGTTTGGAGGCCCCCACATTGATAGCTCAGCCCACTGAGGGCTAGCCCAGAGGTATATCAAAGAGGTAGTGCAGGGAAGCGCCAACCCGACGTAAAAACAAAGGAAATGGCTTGAACTTGGTGGTTTTTGATAAAAATATTAACAAAGGAAATTGGTGCAAAACGAAGGGCTGCAGGACGCTTTCTCTCTCCTCCGACAGGATAGGCACATGTGATTGGTACAGACGATGGAGGATGATGATGTAAGCACCAGTCAATCAAATCATGACATGTGGCAGTTATATTTGGCATTTTCGGGCACCCAAAAGGCCCATTTTTGGGTGACACATATCACCAATCATTGGTCGACATGTGGTACAAGTGATGTCAGAATGACGTCATCCCGCTAGATGGAGCTTGACGAGTTGTTAATAGTACATAGAAGGGATGCGTTTGGCAAGAGGCATCAGGATGACGAGGCAACTGACCAAGCCTAGAGAGG
Organism: Pinus taeda; assembly: GCA_000404065.3. Classification (NCBI taxonomy): domain Eukaryota; kingdom Viridiplantae; phylum Streptophyta; class Pinopsida; order Pinales; family Pinaceae; genus Pinus; species Pinus taeda. The sequence goes on from APFE030097327.1 coordinate 160,958, forward strand.
ATTTTTTTATTGGCTCTTGCTGCAGCGGGAGGAGCCCCTGGACAACTCGTCCCGTAGGATAGACCTCGACGGGTTTGTTAATAGAGCACAAATAAAAAGCGTCGGGCAGCAAGCGCTTGGACACGTTGCAATGACAGGCAGACAGTTGCGGCTAATAGGCAAAGCGCAAGTGGCGGCCCCACATGACAGCGTGGCCTGGAGGAAATAACTCCAAAGAAGTTTTTTCCGTAGTTTAAAGAATTGTGGAGATAAAAGCGTTAGGCTTGGGAGCTCCAGACTTAGTGCTAGGACCTGGCCTTTGATCGTTTCACGTAGAAACAAGACCAATGGCACATAGCCATAAACGAAGAAAACAAGCCCGTGTAGGGCATAAAGGGCTTAGTGCCCAAATGTTTGGCTAATGAGTCTTGGAGACTCTTAAGGCAGCTAAGCGCTTGCGCTTTGGTCATTTTGCGTAGAAATCAAACCAATTTTGCGGAGCCATTAACAAAGGAGTTTGGCCCGCGAAGGGCTTAAACAGGCTAACCGCTTGAAGCCTTGAACTGGTGGTTGCAAAGATCTGTTCCTATTGCAGGAAAGTAGGAAGGTGCCAACACGAAAGGGGCTTAAGCTCAAAAAGGCAGAACTGTCAGTTTTGGCAATTAGTTTAGCAGTTTAGCCAAAGATAACTGTGGATAAAAATACTAGAAGCCCAACTAAAATCTGTTAAAAGGCCAAAATTGCTAAAATCAGTAGTTTAACTCAGAAATTGAGCCCAAAATTGCATAAAAAGTTTGTTGAATGTTGATAACTTGGTGAACACAGTCAGAGGACTAGAATGAACAGGACAAAGGCAAAAATTGAAGATTCATGCAAAGTTTTGAAGACAAGTTAACTAAAAAATCCAATCCAAAAATATCAAGTCAAAATCTTTATAAGAAGAATTCAAGTAGCAGACTTGTGTGAGGGTAGAGAAAAGTGTGTGGATTAGAAGCTGTTGGTGCAATGTGATGCATAATAGTTTGGGCATGCATCAAAGGTGAGTTAGAGAGCAATCTTTGTTTCTCAAAGGTGTTCAAGAAGGCAGAGAATGAATTGGTGTTGATGTTGCTGGTACGTAGAGTTTGGTGATTTGTTCAGTGATGACAAATTGCTGAAGGTGGTGCTAATTTGTATCAGTAATCAGAGATTGTTGAAGGTGATTTTATCAGTAATCAAAGATTGTTGAAGGCGTTTGTAAGGTGGCTTTGGTGAGCAGTAGCAGTGAACATGATTTCTTTGATTGTGACATAAGTGGCCTATTGATCTGAGTTTGAAAATGGATGAAAGATGGATCAACAGGGCTGGCAAGTGGTAGCTTGCAGATCAGGGGTAGTAGCTCCTTCTAGTGGGTGCTAGTAAATGAGCAGGGGCAAGAGTCCCTTTCAGCAGAGATTGATAAACGAGTAGGGCAAGAGTCTATTCCAGTGAGTACTGATAAATGATTAGGGGCAGCAGTCCCTTTCAGTGGTAGTTGATAAATGAACAGGGATAGAAGTTCCTTTCAGTAGCAAATTATAAATCTACAAGTGGTAGTGTTAAACTTGGCAACTAGGGCCAAACTCCACATGGGTCATCTTATTTATGACAATTGATATTTTTCATGGATTCCTCTCTCCGAGAGGTGTAGGATTGATCTAAAGATCATCTGATTCTGACATGTACAAATGAAGTTATGAATTTAGTTTGATTATGGTCAAATTGTCAAGGTCGGCCAGCAAACTTATTTGTAGGCTCAGAAGCCCAACAGTGACGTCTATTCATCCTCAATGTTGCATATAAATAGAAGGTGACTTAGCCTCATTTGGACACACTCATCTTCACACTGCTCTCTCTCTCCTCATTGGTTGTGTATGGATTTCTAGGCCTCTCTCTCTCCACACGTTCGAAATTTCAGGAGGCCGAATTTCTGGACAATTTGACCAGCGTTGGCTACATCTAGGGCTGACCGCAGGTGGGTTGTTTGACCAGACTTTGACTGGGCTGAATTTCACTGTTTTAAGGGTTGTCTTATTTTGCTATTTGGAGGCCGAAGTTGACTGACTTGCAGAGGGTCAAATCTGCCTTGTTGACCAACGTTGACTTTTCTGGTTAGGGCTCTTTTGTCACTGTTATAAATTATCAGATTTGTAAATTGTACTGTCTCTCTCTGCTGAACTATTGAAGACTAAAAGAAGATTTGATCAAGGGTTTCCCCACATTGGGGTTTGTCCCTCGCTGGTGCCACATCTTGTGTCCTCTTGTCTTGGCTTGTCTTCTACTGTTTATGTTTATGTTCTATCTGCATTTTACTATCATGTTGATGTGATTGCTAATCTGAATATTGATACTGGGCTAATAAAGAAATTCATGTAAAATTTCTCTAAAGCATAGAATATACCATTGTTGCCTAATATTAACAAGTAGCTTGTGGGGCAATGATGTAATCAAGTTGAAGCTTGTAATAAAAAGAAGATTGGTGTCTTATGTATATGTTGTTCATGTGCTTGATGTTTATGATGTTATGTTCTGCATGATTGAGTTGTGTTGATCGATGAATAATTTTTTAAGTGGTTAAAAAGTGAAATTTGTGAAGAATTGTATAATTTGGCCACACTACTAATTCACCCCCCCTCTCAGTGGTGTCTTGGTTTCTATTGTTTCTAAAAATTGGTATCATAGCCAGTGTCCTTCAGGATCAGTTTAACAACTGGAAGGAAGATCAAGGATCATGGAGAACCAAGACTGGATTATTTCAGAAGAGTTCCGTTTTTGAATGGCTCAAATTATACAACTTGGAAGTTAAGGATAAGAATCTACTTGCAAGCTCTTGATTTGGATGTATGGCTATTTGTGGAGTATGGAGTAATAAATGATAAGTTTGATAAACCAACCATGAAGGAAATCATGAGAGGGTTGTCTAAGTCAGATATTGAAAAATTAATCTGTTTTAAAAATGCCAAGGAGATATGGGATAAATTGCAGTCTATCTATGAAGTAGATATGCAAGCTGCATGTGATGTCAAGAGGCTTTCCATGGAGGATGAAGCAGTCAAAGATTCAAAGAGCGTCGAAGATCATGAATCAGATGATGATTCTTCTGTATCAATAGGCCAAGTCGATGATCAACACCCAACGAAGATGCAATCTGCAAGAAAGTTGTTGTTTTGTTGTTATTGTAGAACAATATACCATTTATCTTCAGATTGCTCAGCTGCAAGTATTGGTGAAAGTGGGACTTGCTCATCAAGTTGTAATGAAGATAGAGCTACCTTAATAACGATTGCAAATTTGGACATTGGTCAAGAAGACAATGGGTCCACCTTTGGTGAAGAGGAAGAAAGGACATCTCATGTATCAACAAAAGAATCCCTAGAGTCATCAAGGGAACAAAAGTTTGAGAGTGAAATAAACACTAGTGGTTAATCTAGTGGCTCCTCAATTGAGTTGGAAAATCTCGAAGAAAAGATCTGTTTGAAGAGGCAACTCATATCAGCCCTTGTGGAGATCAAGAATCTCAGAGCCATCAATATGACGCTGGAAGAAGAGAATAAAACATTAAAAGAGCAGTTGTTGAATCTTTAGAAGCATGTAGAGAATTTTGAAGCATCGAAGGGACCCGCCAGCCTTGTTAGAGATATACCTAACAATACTATTGTAGCAGAGAAGTCAACGCATCCACAAGAAGACTGAAATAATTCCAGAAATAAAATAAAATGTATGCAACCCCTTATATGCTTTTGTTGTATCAACGCAGGGAAATTTTCCTCCAAGTGTCTAGAAAGGAAAATGAAGGTGCCACAACATAGGTGGAAAGCTCCATTTCAACCACAACCACGAATAGTAAGAGAGCAAATTACAGTCCAGGAAATTGGACAGGCACAAGCCTTGGTAAGATAAATAATTTCTTTTCCCCCTTCATGAATAATGTTGAATGCTACAGGTGTAAGAAATATGGGCATAAAGCAGATACATGCAAATTTGGCAAGACAACTTCTTTTCAGAACACTACAATCAAAGGCATGGATTATGATGAGAGCAAGCAAAGAGAACTATGCAGGAGCTATTTCAGCTCTTAGAAGAAAGACATATCAAGTGGTGGAGGCAACACAGAACAATGGTTGGCTTTGAAGATAATCAACAAAATATTGGCACATCGGACTCTGAAATTCCCATAGTTGATCTCTCCTATATAACCAGTAATGGGAAGTGACTTCAATCAATTATAAGAAGCAACATCAGTTCTGAAAGATCTCCAAAGGAATACAGTTAGAAAGAAGAGCAATAGGTCAATTGCAAATTGGTTTTAATTGGTGCTAACAAGAAGAATGATCAGTGGTCTGTATGCTCAAGAAATGGTAGATAGTCACCCAGTTAGGCAAACCAACGCAAGAAATCAACTCATATCTAGGTGTGGAAGAAAAAGTAAGATAGTCTTTTCAAGGGGAGTAGATCCCTTGTTCCTCTTCATTGAAGAGAAGAGGTTGGCTTCAAGCGAAGCCAGAAAGGTCAGATGCAAGGAGCAGAAAGAAACATGCCAAGGAATGCATCTGAAGGATAAGAGAAGTATTGAATGCTGTTGTCAAATCAGATTGATAGATAGATGGTGATGATCTATTTACTATTAATGCCAGCATTGTTTTCATATTCATAATACAAAGAGGAATCATGGCCATGGGGGGAGTAATCCTCAAGCCAAGATTTGAGTATCATTTTATGCATTGAAAATTGGTATCATTAACTGGTATCAATTGTGTGCTGCATGACAGAGGTAATGGTTTTGTTGCATATTATTTTGAGTTGCTGATATGTTATATGGATTGACTGTTATGTTGTTGTTCCAATTGGAAATTGGTATCAGACATAGTGGTGAAAGGAGCACGATTAGAGGATGAGGACATTCAGTTATCAAGTGCTCAACAAATGCTAAAAGTAGCATTGACTAAGCAATTGGCATCATTTTAAATTGGTATCACATGTACTATCAACTGGTATTTATAGTCATTATATTCTTTGTCAAGAGTATAGTGTTCATGTTGTCTGTAAGTCCAAGTGTTGGTAGGCAAGTACTGATATATATGATTAGTTTTAATGATGAGTCAAAAGCATCATGGTGAATCTGCTGTCATCAGAAGTCTGCTAGGAGAGATACAATGTATTTTTTGCCATTATTGTTGCTTTGAGTTGAGTTTATTTTTTTATTTTTATTTTTTGTCAAAATTCCAAAATCTTGTATGTAAATTTTAATTTCATTTAACTTGCAATTTTTCTTGTGCCCTAGGTTCAAACTTCAAACTTCAATCTTACATTAAAATTCAAGATTCAACAAAGTTACAAACATGCTAAGGAAATTGGACCCTCTGTGGGAATTTGGTGAACATGATGGAAGGTTTGATAGAACAAATTTGACTTGCAAGTTATGTAGGCATCATATGACAGGGGGTTATACAGATAGAAGTATCACCTTGCACAAGTTCTTGGACATGAGGTACGACCTTGCTCAAATACAAATCCAAAAATCATCGGAAGAGCCCTCAAAGCAGTGGAAGAAATAGAGAACCAAATTGTCCAAGGCATCTTTGAAGAGTCAAATAGCAGGGAGTAGATTGTCAAGATTGGGAGGTGACCGTGAGAGTGGTACTGGTTCTACTTCACCATCAACATTAACACCCGACCCTGTAGCTACCTTATCATTTTTTGTTCCGAGTGTTGAAGAATCTAAGGCAAATGTAGTTAATGTGATTCTTCTTAGCATGATAACTATTTGTGAGGTATTTTAACTTTTTTCTTATTAGCACAATCTTATCTTGATATCATTAGTATGTGTATTTCTTACTTCATCAAACATTTACCAAAATACAAGAGACAAGAACACAAGATGTTGGCTTTCTGCTAGGGCCAAAACCTCTCCCTCTTGGAGAGGAAAACCCGCAAAAAATTCTTCTTATAGAGATTCTACTTGACGAATACCAAGACCATGACCCTTGACTAACTAGGCCACTCTAAGACCAAGACACCAATTCTCTTCTTATTATTGACATCATCATCATCATTACTATGTCATCTAGATCATCATCATAGCTGCATCATTGAGGCCATCACTACTGCACTCTTCATTGCTGCAACATTATTGCTACACCTTTATGGAGGGCTTTACCATGATAATGAGATCATCGTTGTACCATAGCTGCGCCTTTACTTCTATCCTTGCTACACCCTTACTGAGATCATCTTTATGTCAACGAGGTCTCTATAATGTATGAGAGTTGCACCGAGATATTGATCATGACCTTATCTTCATGATTACTACCTCACTAAGATCATACCTGTGACTAGTATGTCGAGAATGCTTCTATGTGAGGTCACTGAGCTTCATCTTATTATTATTATGCCAAGATTGTTGAGACATGACCCTTCTTCATTGACACACTAAACCTTTGTCTTTATCTGAGATTCCTGTACCTTGAACTAGGTCGAGACTACAGAGAAATATGTGAGGAGATTACTATAGTTGTCACCGAGATTTTAGAGGTATTCTGAGGTTCTGTCATCATCTGAAGTTGCAGATACTTATCCGAGATTTTTGTCTCACTGTGCTATCCAAAGTCTTGTACCATACCTTCGAAAACTTCAGAGATGTTCGATATTTTTCTGTCTCTTTTGTGGATACCCCAATTGGGTATATATAGTGGTTATGTCTCTAGTTTGAGCCGACTATCTAGGTGAACCAACATGTCATCCTTTAGTTATTTAATATATTGTTGCAGGCCGACATGATGCCTTTTCATCGCTTTGTTTGCAGGCTTCTTCTTTGAAGGATGGTGCTTGTCTTGGAGGGTTGCTTGACACTAGGTTGACTCATGTTCATTACATAAATGCTCAAGAAGAGCTCTTCAATATAATTTTGACTCTTTGACTTTCCTAGACCTATAGAATGAGCAAGAAACTCATTCATATAATTTATAAAAATAATAATTCTTTTTCTTGACAAGTACAAAGATCAAAATTACATTGACAAATACCGAACCTAGTTACCGTTTTCTTCAATGCCTAGAACCACACCTGGTGCACAACCATCTATGTCATCAATTATTACAAAAAGGGAGAAGGAAGAAGCTGACGAGTTGTTGGGCAGGTTTCTTCTTTGGAGTGATATTCCTTTCAGCGTTGCCAGGAACAATCCATTTTTCCAGCGCGCGGTTGATACTATTGCTATTGTTGGCTTAGGGTGCAAAGCCCCTTCATATGATGACTTTAGAGGGCGCATTCTTCAAAATGAAAAGGTTGTCTGCACTAAGAGATTGGAGGAGTTTAGGGAATCATGGGCACACCTAGTATGCATTGTGATGTTAGATGGTTGGATTGATCAAAAGAGTAGAAGCCTTATTAACTTCTTGGTTAATTGTCCCAAGGGGACAATGTTTATGAAATCTGTTGATGCATCTGCACATATCAAAGATGCATGGTTATTATGTGATTTGTTGGATGTGTTCATTTAGGGGGTGGGTCCACAACATGTTGTCCAAGTCATAACGGATAATGCTGCAAATTATGTTGCTGCTGGAAAGATGCTTATGGAGAGGCATCCTAACTTATTTTGGACACCTTTTGCTGCACACTGCATTGATTTGATGTTGGAGGACATAGGAAAAATTCCTTTTGTCAAGGATATTGTTGAATCATCAAAAACCATTACAAAATTTATATATAATCATGCATTTGTGCTTCATTTGACGAGAACATTCACCAACAACAAGGATTCGGTGAGCCCTGCCGTTACATAGTTTGCCACCAGTTTCATATCTCTTCAATCTCTCTTGAATTCTATGTGGGATGTAAAGAGAATGTTTGTTTCAGAGGATTGACGTGCTTTGGCATATAGCCACAAACTAGAGGGAGAGGCCATATGTAGGTTAGTTTCATACTAGGAAATCTTCTGGGCGGGAGTGTAGGAGTGTGTAGTGTTACTGAACCTTTGGTAAATGTTCTTCTATTAGTTGATGGAGACAAGTATGCAATGGGCTACTTGTATGAGGCGATGGATAGGGCCAAAAATCCACAAAAAAATAGAGTTATACAGGATGGCAGGGGGCACATTTAGCTTTAACATTGCTCTTGTGGATAAGAAGACTAAAATGCCAGGTAAGCTTTAGTTTGTTTCAAATTTCATTGTCTCTTCAAGTTCATACTTTGCTTCAACTTTCAAATTTCATTTTTTCTTATGTTTATTTTGTATGTTGTAGATGCATGGTGGAGAAGCTATGGTGGTAGAGTACCCAATCTCCAAAGGCTTGCCATTCGAGTGCTTAGCCAAACATATAGCTCCTTGGGATTCGAGCACAACTGGAGTGTATTTGAAAAAATACATACCAAGAAGCACAACAGGTTAAAAATTAAAATATTCCAAATTTCCAATTAATTTTTCTGAATTCATTAAATAATAATTTTTTATAATTATTAATTTATTATTTATAATTTATTTAATTTATGACCTTGTAAGGTTGGAGTCCCAATGACTTATGACATTTTCTACGTTCTTTCTACCATCTTTGATTGTGGGTGAGGCAACTTGAGAGGACACCTGATGTGGAGCCATCTCATTGGATGGGATTGACACCACTATTGCATGGAGGGTTGAGGCCGAGAGGCCTATCATGGAGTCGACCCCTGATTGGTTAGAGCAGGAGGTAGCGAAGGGGGTAGAGGAGGAGGAGGAGCAACGGGAGGAGGAGGTGACACCACCTACCCCTGTCACCAGTAGAGGACGTGGTCTACCTCCTATAGCTCTTAGTTCTTCAACTTCTAGAGCATAACAGAGTCCACTTCCAGCCCCATCGCCTTCTTCATCTAGAGGGAAAGTTGTTACATTTTCTCGCAAGAGGGGCAGAGAAAATCAATAGTATTAGTTATTTGGTTCATTTGATTGTATATGACATTATTACTTATGATATGAAATACATTATTATATTTTTTGTTGATATTTTGAGGCTATGTTGGGACTCAGGACTTAGTATTAGCACAAGACATGATATTATACATTTTATGTATTAGTTCTCTTTTCATATTTATGTGTCAATGCATTTATTTTATGTTGTGGATGCTTTAGATATTTAAAAAATTGAAAAAATGAATATTTTTGTATTTGCTGATTTTTATCGACTTTTTCCCTATTTTTACGATTTTTTCCAATTTCGGACCCTCACCGATTTAATCCCGATTGCGATGTTTGCAACATTGCTTCTAAGTGTTGTACTTTGTTGTTCATCAATTGACAATTGATGGTGTCATGCATAGGAAAGGTTGTTCTTGTTGATAGAGGTCAGGTGTATGTGTTTATGTAGGCACTGTTACGAATGTAATCCTAGCTGAGACTCGGACCAACAAGAATCATTTTCTCATGATTCAGTGGCACAAACATGTGTTGTTTTTCCCTCTTGCCTGCTTGAGGCAGAGATTGGGAGTAAGTGCTCCTTTCCCTTCAGCTCAATCTTCTTCACAGGACAAAGATGAAGCAGCTTGGATTAGATCAAAGGTACCTGAGGTGTTCAACATATGAAGAAGCAGTTGACAGGTCCACAAGATCAGAAGATAGAGGGAGATTGTTGATAGGGGGAGAATATTAGTATCTTTGCCATTCATGTCAAAGGCGGAGAAGTATTGCTGATCAAACACAAGATGGTAAATGATTATTGGCAAAGCACAAGGAGAAGTATCAAATAAAAGTAATGATCATTGGTAATGATGTGTTGTTTGACCTTGGTGTTGCCATCAATGCCAATGGGGGAGATTATTGGAAATATGTTATCATTGATGGTAAAGGCAAAGGCAAAGGCAAAGGAAATGGCAAAGATTGGAAAGGGCAACTACATTGGTAAATATGTTGTCATTGATGGTAAAGGAAAACATTATTAGCAATGTCAAAGGCCGTGGCAAAGATTGTTGGCAAAGGCAAGCAAATGGCAATTGCAAATGCATTGGTAAATATGTTGTCACTATTGGTAAAGGAAAAGGCAAAGGTAATGGCAAAGGTGGAAAAGGCAAAGCATGGCAAAGGATCAGTCACAAAAAGACCAACATGGTAGTAGTAATGGTGCAAAGACTTTGGAGCAACAGATCATCTCAGAAGTAGGTGAAACCTACTTAGATGGAAAGAGCTTGGAAAAAGCTTTCCAATGATATGTGGAAAATTGAAAATGGTCTCCTGGATCCAAAGATAGAGCCAATCAAAGTTTGGTGATCCCAAGTGAAAGTTAGTAGAGTTGAAAGGGTGTTTGGAGGAGCCTTGGCACATAGCCAAAGTTGGCAGAAGTGTCAAACCCGACGGTAAACCCTAGTAGAGCGGACAAACAAAGGACCAAGCAGACGAGGCTGACAGCACAACAGCGGGAAGCATTTCTATTGGTGCAAGAGGAGCCCACCTGATAGCGTGGCTTGACGGAGTTACCCTGGCGGTATGGTATTGGCGTATACATATTGGCACTAGGATGAATGGAGCAGGATGATGCTAGGTGGTGACGCCATCCTGAAGGACTTACCCTGGCGGGTGCATCCCGAAGGATTGCAAAGGGTGCAATAAAGGAAAGCGCTGGGCGGTGGACGCCGCGACACGGTAGCAAGCACCGTCCAATGGGAAGCAGCCTGGAGGCCCCCATGTTGACAGGTTGGCCTGCTGAGGGCTAGCTTGGAGGTATAACAAACAGATAGTGCAGCGAAGTGCTGACCTGACAGAAAAACAAAGGAAATGGCTTGAACTCGGTGGTTTTTGACAAAAAGATTAATGAAGGAGATCAGTGCAAAACCAAGGGTCGCAGTACCCTATCTCTCTTCTCTGGAAGGAAAGGTGGCAGCATGCGATTGGCACAAACGACAGAGGATGATGATGTAAGCATTAGCCAATCAGAGCATGACACATGGCAGTCATATTTGGCATTTTTGGGCACCCAAAAGGCTTATCTCTGGGTGACATGTGTCACCAATCATTGGTCGACACGTGGTACAAGTGACTTCATCCTGCTAGATGGAGCCCAAAGAGTTTTTTTTATTTATTGGCACTTGTTGCAGCGAGAGGACCCCACCTGGACAGCTCATTCCATAGGATAGACGCTAGTGTGTTTGTTAACAGAGCATAAATAAAAAACGTCAGGTAGTAGGAGTCGGGACACGTTGCAATGACAGGTGGACAATTGCATCCAATAGGTAGAGCACAAGTGGCAGCCCCACATGACAATGTGGTCTGGAGGAGATAATCTGGAAGAAGTTCTTTGCACAGTTTAAAGAATTGTTGGGTAAAAGCGCCAGTCTTGGGAACTTCGGCCTTAGCGCCAAGATTTGGCCTTTGGTTGTTTTGCGTAGAAACAAGACCAAAGGCATGGAGCCACAAACGAAGAAAACAAGCCTGCGTAGGGCATAAAGGGCTTAGCGCCCAAATGCTTGGTTAAGAGAGAGTGTAACGTATCATTGAGAGAGAGAGTGTGTGTGTGTGTGTGCCATGTGAGTCATCAAGGAAAGAGATGCGAAGTGATTGAGGTGATGAAGCTTAGGTGACTTGTAATTCCTTTTAATAATAATATCATAGTATCATAAAGGATCATAATAATAATAATAATATTGATGATTAAGTCAAAATTGAATTGTTAAGATTGATTAATGATAAGTTGAGTGATTTCCATCAACTATACATGATTACCAATTGATGCAAGGTGATTTACTATTTTTGGAAAGACATGCTTGAGATGCTAGACATGACTTTCTATTTTTAGAAAGTCACTCCAGAATTGTCAGAAATGAGATTTTATTTAAGGAAATTCATCCCTGAGCTGCCAATTTTCAACAGTTCGAATTGGCTGCCCATGCTTTTATATTTGTCTTTTTCTTGACAGTTTTTGAGCCCCCTGCTGTTTTCTCCTTTACAGTTTGCTATCTTACTGAGGATTTCAGTTGAGAGGGGAGAAGGGGAGGGGCTGGAGTTGTCTCTTGTTGTCTTTGCTACTGATGGCATGAGTGAGCTGAATGACCAAGGTTGGAGCAGATCCTGCAATTGAAGGGAATATTCAATATTTTGATATTCCAAAGGCTGCTCCTGTGAATAATCCAACAATATTGAGTTGATTGAGTTTGACAATGGCTAGATGAAATCCAAGTCAGCACATAGTTGTGTATATACCAGATTGGTCCACCTCAAGTGATCCTGGAAGCCATCGAAATGAACCTAATGAGTTCCTTATCTGAGTGAAGACTGACCTGATTCCATGGGCAGAACTGGGCATCTTACCTAAACTGGAATGGATGATAGGGCTCCTCAAGTGGGTCAAAGCCCAGATCCCAGAGTTTCATGGACTAACTGGCCCTGCCTATCATCCAGTGGCCATGTTCAAAAGCAGAGTTCCTGTCGTGGGTTTGGGATGAAAACTGGAAACTATTGTTTTGGAAGGAGCCTGACAGCCACACTTTTATGTAGTTTCCAATGCTATTTCACTCTTTTGCCTATCGTGTTCACTGATGGCCAAATCACCATTGACTAACAAATGAGATCCAATTCAAGAAAACTTTCAATATGATCTGCTAGAGGTGCTGGCTTGATAATGACAACTACAGGCCTCACTGGTTGGAAGACGCTATGTCTTGGGCCTTGGATGGAGTTTACATCCTCTTAATTTTTAGATGTGTGAACTGCTCAATCTGGAAAGGGAATCTCTAGATACTGCGTCTGTGGGTGACATTAGCAGCCACAGAGAAGTAGTAGAATCCCACCTGGGCAATGAAACCAGGCAAAGAACAAAAATGAAAGGAATAGTAATACAGATAAAGTTTCTTACATACAACACACAGGGAGGATGAAAGGAATAGTGAACGAGTATTTTTCTGAGAACCAGGATATCAGAGATCAGCTGCAATCTCCTCGATAGCTGAAAGCTGTGATGCAGCAGCAATGGAAACCCTCTCAATACCTCTTGCTGGCATCACTTGATAGTCTTCATTTGTTGCTTCTGTTGTTGTTATATCTTCGAACCAACCTAGGGGTAGGTATAATGCAGATTTTTCCTTTCTGATAGGCCACTAATCAATAGCAGCTCGGTTGTCCTCTTTGCTTTAACTGAGAGAATTCCATCAAAGCTGTCAGTGTATACATACAATCTAATTACAGAGAATGATGTTACCACATTCTGCTATCTGTGCCAAGCTTGAGACCCACGACCTCTAGTCTACAGCCTTTGAGTTTGTTACCATGGTTTGCTTGTTTTATGTATAATGTACATAATTGTGTAATTCTAATTTAGGGACCAATCGTGCAGCTTATTTGTGTGCTCTCTGATTTCGCCATCTGACTTAAGGCTGTGTCCATGTATTTAATTGAGCTAGGGGAATGGAATATGATACCCTGTTTAAGGGGGGGAAAGCCATTGAAAAATTTAATTAAACCATTCCGAGTGGAACATGTAAAGAATTAGAATAATCCATAGCAGAGAATGTTCTTCTCGCATAGAAGTATTAACCATCATTGCAGCTTTGATCTGATCCCTAGCAGGCGTGTAATGATAATTCAGTTAACAGAAAGCATACATCTTCTAGATCCTCTGAAACATATATGGTTGATTCGAGAATAAAGATCAATTCCAAGAATGGGCATGTGCGAAAAGTTGGAACATGTTATGCACATTTCATGAATGTAATTATCATAAATGGGATTTGGAAATTGAAATCGAATTGTTATTTGCATTGCTATCCCCCCACAACCCTTCTCCCCCACTTAAGATTTTATGAACTCTTGAAGATTAAATCTGCTATTTTTGACTGGCTAGAACAATTGAAATGTTTGTCATCACTTTCTTAGTATTTTACCTACATTTAACAAATACACAAATATTGGTTAGTGTTTGAGGCTAGAACAGATGAAATACTTAAATCTCTGTACAAAGAATATCTTATAAAGAACTAGCAAATGCTATTCTTTTCCAAATTTAATGTTATATCTCTTTTTCAAAATGTCTGTAGATAGCATTTAGAGAGATAAAGCAAGGTTTGGGTTGTCCGTGATTGGCCACTTACATAGAGTCCTAGTTCAGAAATATATGTTTTGTGATTTTTTCTGTCACATGAATATTTAAAAAAAACAGAGATCCAATATTTTTACCTTCTCAGTAGGAGCATTTCATGACCACAATTCAGTGGGGATGTGGGGATGTGGGAGTGAGGAAACACACTGGGGGGACATGTGGAATCAGCCCCCAAATTCTAGGGAATGTCATAGAGGACATCAGGTTCTCCGACATACGGGACCCTGCCAAAAATACAAAATAATTAACATTAAAATATATGAAAACTGAAAATTAAATATTTGAATTATCGTAAATGGGATTTGGAAATTGAAATCGAAGTGTTATTTGCATTGCTATCCCCACACAACACCTCTCCCCAACTTAAGATTTTATGAACTCTTGAAGATAAAATCTGCTATTTTTGACTGGCTAGAACTAACGAAATGTTTGTTATCACTTTCTTAGTATTTTACCTACATTTAACAAATACACAAATATTGGTTAGTGTTTGAGGCTAGAACAGATGAAATACTTAAATCTCTGTTCAAAGAATATCTTATAAAGAACTAGCAAATGCTATTCTTTTCCAAATTTAAAGTTATATCTCTTTTTCAAAATGTCTGTAGATAGCATTTAGAGAGATAAGAGCAAGGTTTAGGTTGTCCGTGATTGGCCACTTACATAGAATCCTAGTTCAGAAATATATGTTTGGTGATTTTTTCTGTCACATGAATATTTAAAAAAAACAGAGATCCAATATTTTTACCTTCTCAGTAGGAGCATTTCACGACCACAATTCAGTGGGGATGTGGGAGTGAGGAAACACACTGGGGGGACATGTGGAATCAGCCCCTAAATTCTAGGGAATGTCATAGAGGACATCAGGTTCTCCGACATATGGGACCCTGCCAAAAATACAAAATAATTAACATTAAAATATATGAAAACTGAAACTTAAATATTTGAAATCTTATACATATAATGTGCTGATAACATACATAATTACATGTAACTTAATAAAACATAAATGATACATGTAATGATATAACATAACATAATAATCATGGATTACAAATCATCTTTCACTATTGTTTTTCTCATTATATTTAGAAAATTTAGAGGATATAGATCTCAATATTAAGATAACTTGTCTAAGATCAAGGCAAATGACAAATGAGCGTCAATGCTCAAGGCAGTGCCCCACTAGTTCCTGCATCCAGCTAGTGCATGAAGGAACAAGGATCAACCATGTGAATGTTGATATCTTAATCAGAATCATTTGCATTCTCAAGAATACTTAATGGCACACCAACCAATCTGAGGTGTGCCTCATCAGGCCCCTCCTCATCTATCTGTGCATTAGGTTTACATTCATTTCATTGTTTGCTATTTTTCCCCCTTTTTCCTCAAATTGACAGACTTCGGTCAAAAGGAGTGTGGAAGTGTCTCATTTTTTCACCGAAATGTTCCCTATTGCATCCCCTTGAAGGACACAATGAAAACTGATGTTTAATCATTTCATTCACAAGAAAGAATCTCTTTGTGATTCTTTCTTATAAACCCATTCGCACTTAGAAGGGATAGAAATTTCTTATTTTGGGATGAACTATATGAAAAATATGTCTAGGTGGGTCTACTATTTGTTGTAATGGGTTTATGATAAGATATCAATGCTCACCTCTGGAAATGAATGGCCTTGCATATCTTACTAGATTTTGGATGTATGTTATCATGTCAAATCAATGTAAGCACGCTAGAGTTTCAACTTTCATGTCATGTTTTTCTATGTTTTCTTTAATTTGTGGTAGCACGTTAGTTTTGTCTAATTTATTTCGTATGTTAAATATCTACAGGTTGTAGAAGACCACAGTGGTGGTGGAACTGGTTTGCAAGGCACTAATGCTGTTCTGTCTCCCTAACTTATGGGAAATTAGTGCAAGGTTGCAGGCAAATACTAGAAATGCAGAGTATCTGCGGCTCCTTCACAGGATGCTATCCTTATCTGCAGTCATATAAGTGGCAGTAATGCATTATGATGTTTTGGCTATTTAAACTAAAGGTTTCTACTAGTTGCTGTTAATATTTGTTCAATGATGTCTCAATTGTCCCTGCATTTATTTTTGTAAATTGTGTTGTACAGTACATAGTGTAAAAAAATAGTTCTGTACTTGGACAAGATTTTGATTGTCTTTATGGCGAGCAAGTAAACCTCCATAGCAGTCTTGGTCAACTGCTCAGATCTGGCTTTTGAGTTGATCACTATAGGAATAGTTTAGCAAGATTAAGGACAGTATATAGAAAAATAATGGAAGGCAGACTATTAATATCTTTAAGATTGGATTTATAATAAAGCATAGTTTGTATCACATTATTAGGAATGTCAGACAAATCATGAGTAGCATTGTTAGCCAATTTATATTATTTTTCCTGATGAAAAGCACATCCCGGGCAAACCCTGTAGGCACTTCTCCTCATTCTGAGGATGATACATAGGGTAAACTGGCTGGTTGCATTTTTGGCAACTTGACCTGATGGGGACATTGAGTGAGGCCCACAATATCCAGAGGCAGCCAGCCCAGGGACTTGATCCCGTGATTTGTAATTCCCAGCCCTCAACTTGAGCTAATCCACTGGGAGTATTAAGTCAATTTATACAACAAAGGAGTCGATAACTATTTGATATTACAAGCTATGACCAGAACTACTTGAATGTAGTGTAAATGTGTAGATTTCATGTTAAGCATTTCTTTGCAGGTTGAATTTTAGTTCAATGCACTTAGAATGGTCGATGTGGAACTGGAATATCAGATTGGTGGTTGGAATGGACTTGTAGAGCATTAGATCCATTATTTTTTTGGAATTGCATCAAAATAAAACAAGCAAGTTCTATTTTGCAATTGAGTAAAATATTAATATTCTCATCTATTAGTATTTTTTTCTTGCCCATCACAAAATTGAATGAACAAATCCTGTTATTCTAGTAATTATGTATGATTGATGCAATAATAGTATTATGATTGTTTTGTATGTGGTTCATAACTAAACATTTATAGGCTCCCTTATAAGGTTCAACTTGGTGTGTATTATTTCTAGTCTAGAATCTCCTTTGATCCTCTCTTTTCTCCGAGATGATTTCTCTTGTCTTTGTGAGAATCTAAACCCTCAAATTTTTAGTTATGATTGCATTTTGCTCCTTTTTTTTTCTTTTCTTTTTAGAAATTTAGAAATTTTAATTTTTTCTTTTATTTTTGTTTCAAATATCTGAAGGAATATCTCGTGAAAAACCTAAGGAATACTTCTCGGCCATTGTGGATGACATCCTTATTAAACCTGTTGGTATAAACTACTGCACCTAACCTAAGGGCATATGAATTGGGTGCCTGCTGGCTTGGAACTAACCAAATGCTCAACAACATTGGCAACAACCGGATCAGATTACCCCTTGGGCTGATCCTCTAGTTAATATGTACATTGTGAGTTCCACACACACACACATATATATGGAAGTTAAGGTTAAGCATGAGTATTGTAGGTTAAGTAGGATGTGATCAAGTGGTAAATCAAGTGACCTTTCTTCATAGAGACCTGGGTTCAATTTCCGTCAGAACATGCTATGGTGATAATGTGATCAAATTGTTTTATTTTGTAATATCTCCCGGTTAACTTAGGTTAGGTGGTTTTGCCTAGGCAAGTAGAGAAGTCAAGGTGAAGCCTTGGGCAATTTTGGTGGAATAGAAACCTATGGGCAGGCTCCTAAGTAAGGTTTATGGTTTTTGCTTCACAAGCATTTTACTTGAAAGAGTATTTAACTGTTAAAAAGAACGAGTATTTGTGCCATCTTCTAACATCGTTATTTCTAGTAGTGCATCTTATTAATCCCATGAAAAGCTCCAACCCTTGTAGCCAGTAATAGTGTCGAAGATCAGTTGGATCTTGTGGTAGTGATTATCAAAGCTGGCCAATGTTGGGATTGTTTTTTCTAAAGGCTTCTATTATCTAGTTGGCTACTATATATTTTGTAATTGCATCCAGGAATGCCGTTGGGATAATCTTGCAATTATACGTAATGGTTCCTAGTAAGAAATTGTTGCATTTGTGCCAAGTGATATATTAATATATTAATTTGACAACTACTTATCTACTCATTTCTTTTTTAGGAATACATTTGCAGGTTGAACACGATTACTTGGAATATTAACTTTGCAACCACTATTTACCTACAAAGAGATTACCTACACATTCTCTTTGTGGGAATATATTTGTAACACATTTTTGCTTTTCAAACATTTTGATAAACTTGACTCCACCAATGCTTGTTGCCGAAGTCCATGCTCCAATTGAATCATATTTTTGATAATAACCACAACTCTATATAGAGGAGCTCAATTATGAAGTTGCTTGTCTATGATATCGTTCTTAGGTATTGGGAGCTCCGTGTAGGAATGATGACTAGTATTTAATGAATTGGGAATTATCCTTATAGTTAGTTCTGGTTATGTTGAGATCAAGGTGGTGGATTTATGTCTTCCTGGACTTTACCATGGATCAATTCGTAGTTTAAAAGAGTGGTTCATTTCAGAGTTCAACTTTTTCAAGATTTGATATTTGTTCACATTACTTGTACCCTTTTTTTCAAATGAAAAAGGCTTTATGTCTTTGAATTTTTAAATTTATGTAGTTTGAATTAGAATAACAAGGATATTGCAGTGCAAATTTATAAGGGTTTGAGATATTGGTTTGTAGGGGTGATTTTCAAATCCATGCCAGATGCTTAGAGTGAATGTTCTCCATTGATAAACTTAAATATTTCAGGGTCTCTAGCCTATGTTCAACCTTGGTGGGATGATTTCGACCCTAGGGATATTAGTAATTCGAGATATTCCCTTTGGGTGAAGTTCATGAACATGCCCCTCACTATGAACATTTGTGTAACTAATATTGGGTTGAAATTTGTCTAGGTATAAGGGATTAGAAAACTCTAGTATTGAAGCAAGCCACCATGTGTGAATTGGAATGGATCTTGCTAAGAAAACCCTTGAACATGTCAAGTTGGCCATTTATGTGAGAGGTGCATCAAAAGGTTCAATATATACACGTTTCATCTGTTTGTTAGAGGTTTTTATGGAGAAGGTGTTCCTTATGGTGGTTGCATCCTCACAGAAATGTTGTTACATGAAACTAGTTTGCATTTACAATGGGTTCTGGGCAATCCTGAGATTCGTGTGGAAGTACCACTAGAGAGCGTGAATGTTTATTAGATTACATTGGTAGTACATTATTGTATGAATGATTTAGGTGGATATCATATACAACCTTGATGTTTCCCAACATACTTGGACTATCCTTGCATTGCAACTCTAAAGGTTCAACACTTGAGATTGATGTGCAATTGGCACAATCACAACTTGTCATTGTTAAATATTCCAGTCTTGGAAAACATCCTTGTGATAGAAAGGAGCTTAAGCAGGGCATAGTTACATTTGTTGAAAAATGTAACTAGGTCCGGTCTTCATAATGACATGTAATTGTGACTTTTGTAATGAAGAAAGAAAATTATTATTGTAAGCCTTACTTCATGGGTTTCATGAGCAAGTGATTTTCTTTTAGATGGCTCCGATTGAGATCCCTAGGATTGGTCATTAAAAGTCAAAGAGTATATGTCATGTATGAAGAACCCTTCTTGGGGATATAACAATCTATTTGAGTCTATAATATGTCTAGAAAGCCTTCCAACGACAAGCACTAATACTCCTCTTGTTGTCGGCCTCAATATGCATTAGAAAATCATGTTGGCTCAACTTATATAAAGACACACCTCTTCATAAGTACAACTCGACTTATTTATGGACAAACCACTATAAATACGTGGGCAAACTCTTCACATTTCAACAATGAAAATTCGGATAGGTCTTTGAGAATTTCAGATGGTATCTACAGTCAGAAGTTCGGATGGAATTCAGATGGGTACAATGAACAATTTAGATATAAGCACAGTGAAGAGAATTCAAACCTCTTTGATATTTCGGGTGACAAAGGACAGTGAAGCTCCGATACATCTATGAGATTTTTGGGTGGACTGAGGCAGTGATAAATTTGGATCACAAAAGCTCGGATCACAAGAAGTTTGATTTATGAAGGTTAAGGAATTTAGATCACAGTTGAAGTGAAAAAGTACGTAAGGAACTCATATCAGTGATGAAAGGATATCACAATAATAAGGGTTCAGATGTCTGAGAAAGAGTCTCGATGCTACAATAGAAGGATACGATTCGAATGAGTATATGTATACCATAGTTAGAGGAGATGATCTCAAGGTTAAAGCGAAGGAGGAACCAAGAAGAGGAAGGATAAGACAATCTAGAGAATTAGCGTCTTGGTCTTGGAGTGGCTAATAGGTCAAGGGTCTTGGTCTTGGTATTCGTCAATTGGAATCTCTATAAGAAGAATTTGTGCGGGTTTTCCTCTCAAAGAGTGATAAGTTTTGGCCCTAGCTTATAGCCTACATGCTATGTCTCTTGTGTATTTATGTTCATGCATTGGTTACTGTTTGATGAAGAAGAACACCAATAATCTAACATGAAGAAGATTCTAATGTAAATAAGTAAAAATCATTCACAAGCAATCACTAATGAAAGAGAAATCACCTAATGCAAATGCCCTAGATTTCTCAACATGGTATTAGAGCTAAGGTGTTAAAAGTCAAAGGAAGGGCATCTAATCAAAGAGACTCAAAGATCGAGTTTCAAGAAAGGCATCTAAGTAAGTTGAAGGTTATCAAAGCAAAAGATCAAGATCTACATTGAAGAATAAAACCCTAGATCGAAGAAGCAATCTACAACAACAAAAGTTTTTGGATCCTTTAGTCATCATCAAGTTATCTACAATGCAAGGTAGCTCGAAGGACATTAAAGATGAAGATCACATCATCTTTGAGAAAGTTGAAACCCTAGAAGCAATTTTGATCTGCACTCATTCACTACCAAAGTAGTTGAAGTATCAACAAGAAGGCATTATCATCATCTTTAAAGCTATGAGGCAAGTTCCCTCTCATTGATGCAAGGATCCTATCCTTGCCCTCGAAGAAGATCATCCAAGGAAGTAACAAAGAAATCCTCATCAATCACCATCATCAAAAGGAGCTAGATGAAATGGCGTTGTCTTCATTATTGAAGAAAGGCTTTTTCATTTGGAAGAAGATCATCGAAAAGGGAGCACTAATACATCTCTTCTTCAACCATCATCAAAATGGTCAAGATGAAGATTTCATCTTCACTTGTCGAGTAAGTATCTTTCATTCTTTAATCAAATTTGGTAAAATGACTTTGTGTTTGCAAGGAGTCCTATAAGCTGGTTGGGTCATCAAAATTCCTTGCATGCAAAAGGAGGATAGACATAGTCCTTGAAGAAAGTGAAGTCATTGAACACATCAATGAAAAAGGTCTTCTTTGAATTGATGGAAAGGGATTCTTATGAAAGGACCCCTCATATAGCAATATTGGAACATCAAAGATATGTATATGATAAGCTCGTAAGAATATTCTTTGAAGATGCGATAAAGAAGGTTACATGACTTAGATCTGATCTACACAAAATTGAAGGTATCAAAGAATGAAGGGATATCTTCATAAGATCTCAACTGCGAGATCTGGGAGAGATGATAAGAAGATAATCATCATTGTTCTAAATGCACTAACTGATGAACAAGGTAACAAATGTCCATGGGGATAAGAAAGTTACCTCATTCGACAACTTGTGGTTTCTATGCAAGAGGGAAGAAGAAAAGTTGAGGGCAAAAGTGTTGAAGGTTAATGGACTCAAACATTTGCAAGAAGGAAAGGGAAGTTTGGAAATTTTGTTCCTCAGAAAAGAAAGAAGAGCATAACTGAGATTCAATGCTATGGATGGAAAAATTATGGACATTACAGGAAAGATTGTCCTAAAGAGACAATATCAAAAGAAGAAGAGAAGAATCCCATATCACTAAAGTGGAGGAAGCTGAAGAGAAGAAGTCCAAGAAAGGAGGAAGTAAGAGATCTCTACTATGATTGAGATAGTCTCTCTCACAAAAGGTCTTGACATAGCTTCTAAATCTTATGTCATGGGATATGGCTATAATAAATAATAAGATGTATCATGGCATCATGGAAGCATTAGAAATAAGAGCTCGTGACGTCACCATAGGAAACATGAAGAATGTCTAGAAACAAAATCATGGTAGTCAAATATGAGGGGTATAGCTCTTGGGAACCTCATTGCAAACTTAAGGAAAGGAATAAGTCATCCAGTACAAGGCTCATCATAAATTAAGTGAAAAGGGAAACATATGTTGAATAAGGATATGCAAGATCCTCAAGATTCTCTAATGGAATCCTCATCGAAGGATTTGTCGATCTAGAGTGGAAGCAAGTTTTTCATTAGGAACTCCAACTGGTGGAATTCATGGGATGATGGTATGATGACATAAGATATGAAGTAGATCAAGGGGTTGGTGATCTTTTCAATCAAGGATGCTGCCGAAAGAAGCCTAGATGACCTAAAGGTAAAAGAGGTATGTATGATTGTATTCAATACTATAATGTCATGTTGTATGGTTGCAGGTAACATGGATCACTGCTTCTATCTTGAGAAGCATGATCAAAGGAAAATGATCACCTCCTCTGAAAAGATACATGAAGGCGTAGGTCACACTAGATGAAATCAACATAATATGTCCTCATATATAGTATGAGGTGTTTGACTACAATTGAGGAAATCTGATTGGAAGCTCTTGAGAATGAAATGTGTGAAGAAAGGAAGGAAGAGATCATGAGATATGCAACCATAGTAAAGGCAATCAACATCCAAAAGACCAAGAAGATTTGACTAAGAAATCTCCTAGGAAGATATGAAGACTCTGATGGAAGTCGGAAAAAGATGGAGACCCTTGACAATGGATATCTTTGGGAGATATGTCAACATGTATGCATCATGCTGATGCAAACTGGAAGATGTCATGATAAAAGAGCATCACAAAGGTAATTTTGATTTAAATGTTCATTTCTAATTTTTGAACAAATATTTGGATGGGCTTATGCACCACTGCCAAAGGGAAGAATTGTGAATGCCTTCCAAGAGGACCATATAGAAGGATGTAAGATCCTTCCGGAAAATATGGCATGAAGAAGGCAGCGTGACATGAAACAAGACTAGATGAAGACTAATGGATCACTCTCTAATGAAAGAACAATGACATGATTGACCCATGGATGGTCTGTGCCCTATGAAGAAGCTCCAAAAGATGAAGACTCTTGGACAAAGAAATTCATGACATCGAAAGAAGGAGCTCTTCAAGTAGTTGGTCGAGGAGCTACTGTAGGTCCCTAATTAAGAGGGAGTCTGAAAGCAAGTTTCTTACCTGGGAGAAACTTGGAAATTCCTAAGCTAAGAGGGAGCTTAGGTACATTCCTTGTGTAGGAATGAGTACATTCTTTTATTGGAATAGATATGTCCTCCCTATTTGAGAGGAAGAGATAGACACATCATTTTGGTATTCACCTGGGAAGACAAAATGAAGGATTGGGTAATCATTTGACATCCCATGCTCTTTGAGGATGAGATAGAGCATCCAAGATAAGAGTAGTCATGGACCGATATTCTTTAATGAATGACTATCCAAAATAAGAATAGTCCAAAGAAGGTCATACTTTGTGAACACCCGAGTGGAGTATGTACCTTGAGAAACAATGATTATGGTGTGTATGAATCATTTCTCTTGCCAGCGTTATGCTCTGATCATGTGGATAGCGTTGTTAGTCAAGGCCTTGCATGTGACAATGTTGGTTGATATGATGCTAGACAGATGTGTTGCCAATCCGATTCTTCTAATGAGAAATTCTTTAGATTGAGAATGACCAAGTACCATTATGAATACCTCTCTAGTTAAGAGGGAGCATTGAAAAGTGTAACTAGGTTCAGACTTCATAACGACATGTAATTGTGCCTTTTTTAAATGATGTAATGAAGAAAATAAAATTATTATTGTAAGCCTTGCTTTATGGGTTTCATGAGAAAGTGATTTTATTTTAGATGGCTCCCAATGAGAGCCCTAGGATTGGTCATTAAAAGTCAAAGAGTCTATGTCATGTATGGATAACCCTTCTTGGGGATATAACAATGTATTTGAGTCTATAATATGTTTAGAAATCCCTCCAACGACAAGCACTAATACTCCTCTTGATGTTGACCTCAATATGAATTAGAAAATCATGTTGGCTCAACTTATATAAAGATTCACCTCTTCATAAGTACAAATCGGCTTATTTATGGATAAACCACTATAAATATGTGGGCAAACTCTTCGCATTTCAACAGTGAAAATTTGGATCTCTGAGATTTTCAGATGATATCTATAGTCAGAAGTTCAGATGGAATTCAGATGGGTACAGTGAACAATTCATATATAAATGCAGTGAAAAGAATTAAGATCTCTCTGATATTTCAGGTGACAAAGGACAGTGAAGCTTAGATACATCTCTGAGATTTTTGGGTGGACTGAGGCAGTGATAAATTCGGATCATAGAAGCTCGGATCACAAGAAGTTTGGATTTCTGAAGGTCAAGGAATTCAGATCACAGTGGCAGTGACAAAGTAAATAAGGAACTCAGATCAATGATGAAAGGATATCACAATAATAAGGGTTCAGATGTCTGAGAAAGAGTCTCAATGCTACAATAGAAGGATACAGTTCGAATGAATATATATATACCATAGTCAGAGGAGATGATCTCAAGGTCAAAGCGAAGGAGGAATTGACCTTCGGCATCCACGTCTCTCTTTCTCTAATTTTTTTTCCACTAAGGTGTTGGGATGCTCCTGCATCAATTTTTCATTCAAACCTTTACCAAAACATTTTCTCTCTTACATTATAATTCTTTTCATGCTTAATACTTTTCGATGATCCCCTTCGCTTGTTTTGGGGGCGTGCTAGTTCTATTAAGAAAGTAAGGCACCACATGGCTAAATAACTAGGAGAGGAAGATGATTTTGGAGTTCCATGTGGGTCAAGATCAAGATGGAACAATATATAGGAAAAAGAAAAATCAACCTACAAGGCCATCTCTTACAACTAGTTTATTTGGCCACTCACTTCGGTTATTAAATGATCATAAGTTTAGGTGGCACACACTTTCTTCTTCAAATTTAGAGTGTCAAGTTATGTAGTGTAACAATAAGAGGATGAGACCCCATGTAAGCATCGATGCTTCAAGACCAAAAGGAAGCTACTAATCAGGAGGCCAATGTCCCATATAGTGAATCATACAACGTATTTGTCACTAATGGTGGCTTCCATTTCGACATTACTCCTCCATTACGCTTTTTGGGTGCTTGTTAACTCTAATCTCTAACACTAATGAATGTTTGAACCTTTTCACATGGTATTTTAAAGGTCTATTGTTTAAGGAGTTATCCTTTGTGTTTGAAGCCAAGTTGGCTAATTTTTGAAAGGACACAAACTCTTTTGGATTTGATGTACCACTCTAAACTCATTGCCTTTCTTGTAGCTACAAGTTCAAAACATTTTCTTGTATTTTGTTTGTTTTTGTAATATTATATATATGATGCATTCCTAAAATTTCTTGTGTAATTACTTCATTATATTTTAATAAAAGTTTTTATTGTTTTTGAAAGGGGTATAAAATTGATCTTATGAAACTCTATGAAAGTTGGTAAATATTTCACATTGACCTTCTAGCCTTTTGGGTTGTGATGTGATATTTACTTGGTCAAATTTCATTGATGCCAACTTTCCTCACTTGTGTCCCAAAATCTATCTTAAGGGGGATGTTGGAGATATGTTGACTAAGTTTGATTTGTGACCCTAATGGATTTTATAAGTCATCTATTATACATTCTTAAGGGCCAATGTTGTATAATTCTTAAGGGCCAGTGGTGGACAATGTTGGTGTAAGTTAGGAATATCCATCCTTAGGGCCCACATTATAAGTGACCCTACCACCTATTTATAAATAGGCCTAAGCCTCATTTGAACTTTTCTCACTTGTGCAACTATACCATTTATGATATTATAATTTATTTGAAGGGTCTCTTTTTGTACCTTAAGAATTCTTGTTTATCATGATATCTTTTTAGCTAATTATGGTTAGTTTTTGTGTTTATTATATTTATTACATATTAATAACACGACATCAAAGTTTTGGTCATGTATGGAATATAACTCTTGCTTGGTGATATTTATTGAATACATACATGAAGAGAGTAATGATATTGGCATGAAAAGCAAATGTGTACATTGCAATAAAATTATGTTGAGATATAAATCTCATCTTTTTTGCATCTTCCTTGATTTGAAAGAAAATTTCAAGAGCTTTTAAAATAAAAATAACGATATAGATTTTATGCATTGTTAAGGGAGATATGGTTTTATAAAGTTGACCTTTTGGAATTACTCATTTTGTTGATGGAAAATAATTATATATTTTGTGGTAAGAATATTTCATTTCTCATTCTTTTTATTGAGTTTGTTCCATTTCTATTTAAAATAAAATCACAGACACTTTTTCAATAGGGTCATAATAAAGCTTCGAAGCAATATCGTGGAAGATATAGTCATTGAAAATTTACCTACAAGAATTTCTAACTATGTGAATAGAAATAATGATTCATCCCGCAACAAGGATAATTTTTATGTAACCATCGCTTTGAGTTTGCTCCATCACCATTTGAAATAAAACTTTAAGAGCCTTTTGGAAAAGGGCCATAACAAAGATTAGTAAACCACATCGTAGAAAGCCCCCCACTTTGCATTCATTATCTCAATTGTGTGACACATGTCTCTTTTTTTTTCATACATCAAATTGATAAATATATGGATTAATATAGGAGTCTTTCTTATATTGATGTAGAAGAACTTTCAAGTGTGTGTGCATCACTCCAATGCTTAACTTAATCGGTTCGACTATATCCTAAACTATGTTGTGAATAAAGGAGGTCATAGCTTCCAATCCAATGGAGTCTCCCAAGATTATTAACCTTTCTAATAATGGTTGACACTGTCTTCTATTTAATATAAAATAGGGATATCGTGAAATTTAATTGTATCAATGAGATAAGGACAAAACATATCCTAGAAAATTAAGCTATAGCCTCAAGATGGACATTCTAATAATTTTAAAGGGTGTAAATAAAAGAGAAAGCCCATGTTCTATAGCCCCATCTTATATCAAAACATAATATTATATATATAATTAACTATAG
>APFE030097327.1:188607-209472 GCA_000404065.3 Pinus taeda
AGCTTAGAGAAGGAAATTATATTAATGCAAAAATTGTGATGAGTGATGAGTTATTATGAATAAATTAGCTTAGAGAAGCAAATTATGTTAATGCAAAAGAACTTCATTATGTGTGTGTGTTTCAACATTTATAGGTGTCCATTACTGAAACCCTAAATATAATATTCATTCAAATAGAAACAATGAGAAGATAATTGAAATATAAGGTGAGATTGGTTAACCTACGTGTGAAATGCCTTTAGTATGAGGCTCAAAACTTTTGTGACACTAGCCATTGTAATTATGTTGATCATGGTGAATAATTGTGATGAGTAATGAGTTATTATGAATAAATTAGCTTAGAGAAGGAAATTATATTAATGCAAAAATTGTGATGAGTGATGAGTTATTATGAATAAATTAGCTTAGAGAAGCAAATTATGTTAATGCAAAAGAACTTCATTATGTGTGTGTGTTTCAACATTTATAGGTGTCCATTACTGAAACCCTAAATATAATATTCATTCAAATAGAAACAATGAGAAGATAATTGAAATATAAGGTGAGATTGGTTAACCTACGTGTGAAATGCCTTTAGTATGAGGCTCAAAACTTTTGTGACACTAGCCATTGTAATTATGTTGATCATGGTGAATAATTGTGATGAGTAATGAGTTATTATGAATAAATTAGCTTAGAGAAGGAAATTATATTAATGCAAAAATTGTGATGAGTGATGAGTTATTATGAATAAATTAGCTTAGAGAAGGAAATTATATTAATGCAAAAGAACTTCACACTATTTGTGTGTGTGTGTAGTGTGTGTTTCAATATTTATAGGTGTTCATGAGTGAAAACCCTAAATATAATATTCATTCATTATATTTACATTAAATCTAGTTCTGCCAACTTACCATTATTACATTCTAGCTTTTTTGTTTCCTATATATAATTTGAATGAATAATTTATCTTATGCATTTGATATGCTATGATGATATCTAGTAGATCATTATATAATTTGTCATCTTGATGCTTTCAAAGTGGAAAAATTGAAGGATTAGGAGTAGTTTTATCAGCAAGAACCCAGTTTGGGGAATTGGGGTCTAAAACCTTCTAGGGCCATTTTGAGGCCTTAAATAGTGTTTTTTGGGGGTAAAAATTTCCCAATTAAATGATGGAATTTTTTATGTTATTCCACACTCGGATACCTTTATAATGGTGCAAGAATCACATCAATTAGAGTTATTATGCAAAAGTTATGCTTCCCAAATGTTGACCTACATTATTTGACCACCATGGCATGAGTGATGCAATGTCGGTCCCCATTAATCACGGAAGAATAGCTAGCCATATGAGGACTATAAAGAAGACTCTAGAAAGGTCTAATTTGTAACTCTTGTTGAGAGTTAAATGAATCAAACTTGACCCTAATTGGCTATCGAGCTATGTCATGATTGAGCTACTAGGAGGAAAATGATTTCCATGCTATTCGATTGTATCTTGTTCCATTATATATAAAAGCAATTGGGGGTGGGAGTTAGAGGGCATAACATAGGAACTTAGATTCATGTAGTAGCCTAACATGGCATAGGTCTCAAATAACTCCACAGAGAGTTCATTTTCCATTGTACTTGTATTATTTCCATTCCAGAGAAAAGGAAGTAGAGTAGCCTCATCCTCCAACTAGGTTTTATCTCGTAAGGATTTCCTAAAGAATATGTTTGTTGAAAATGTAGCAAGAAAATCTAGTTTTGACTTTGCCTTGGTCAAACTAGATTAAAATTCGAATTTCTATTTCAGCATAATACTCGGAGGTAGTTAACTGAGGTGACATGGCTCTTGTCACAAAGTTAACTTAGTAAATTCGAGGTGGAGACACTTGAGTGCAGTTCTACATGATTGATTGCCAATTTGTAGCAATCTATGTCAGTTAATTTGAGTTATTGTCAGTTTAAATAGTTTTAACTGTCAGAAGAATGAGTGGATGTCAAGTTGTGGTTGTGTAGCTTCAACCACACTTAGTGATCAACCAGTTACCTGATCAATCAACTCAAAACAATTGTTGCATGTAGAGAATTTGAGTTACCTAGTTAAGATGGAGATTCCAAGGCAGTGTACTATTAGTTGTAGCATATTCCCATGTGTACAGGTGGTGCATGCAGTCAAAGATTGACCTAAGGCTATTGCACAGTTACTTTGTGTGAAATTCCTAAAAAATAAGGGCAATTTACCAAGGGACAACACAAGGACATATGAGCTTGGGAAGGCTTGAAATTGGTTAAGTGTTGGGCTAGGTTCAACCATTCAAGCCGAGAGATAGACTATACTATTGCAGGGTGTGTTCAGGCTTGAGTAAGCATTGTATTTCTTCTCTATTCTATGATTAATGCAATATAGATAGTAAGGGGTTTTGAGCAGTTTCTTTCCCATAGATAAATCTCTGTGTATGTGTGATGTTTCCTTTTGCATGTCAATGATTATTGTTTTAGATGGTGAATTAAATTCCGCATATCAGTAGAGTAGCCTCAAGTCTTGTTATTTAGCAAATTACATGAGCAGTATTGAATCTACACATTAATTTCTACATGGTATCATAGTTGGAATCATTATAGAGAAGAGATTTCAAAGTTTTCATTGCAGGAGATTCAAATTTGAAGATCAATGTTGAAGGTTTTCTTTAGGACTGAGGAGATGGCTTGCAATGGACTCGAGCTCGAGTATGCCTTGGAAGTCACCTCAAACTTTGTTGCATGGAAGGACATGACTGAGGAAGTATTGGATGATAATGGGATGCTAGAATAGATTAAGACATATGTAGAAAAACCCAAGCATCTGATGCTCAGATTATCACTAAGTGGAAGAAGGATGTGGCCAGAGCGAGGAGAATCATCTTGGAGGGAGTTCAAGATCATATTGTCTAGAATCTCCACGGAAAAGAGACTCTGTTTGTGATGTGGAAAGCACTGATCGAGTTATTCGAGAACGATAGTGAACATAGGAAGTTGGCACTCAAGGCTAAGCTTCGAAGTATCAAGGTGCAAAAGAATGACATAATTCCATAGTATCTGAGCAGGTTTAGACAATGTCATGATGAACTTGACAGGGTCAATGTGACTATCCCTAAAGAATACTTGGTAGTTCTAGCCCTTTTGGGCCTTCCCAAGAGTTGGAATAGCTATCAAGGTTCTGTAAATGGTAGAGAAAAACTACCGAGTTGGGAGCAGTTATGGTCCGATCTAGTGTAGGAAGAAACAAGGCATAACACCAGAGACGAGAACTCATCCACGGGCAAGGAATAGGAAAAATGTTTCCTGGATGGAAAGGCAAAGAAAGGGAATAAATCCGAATCTGAAGCAGATTCGAGTTAGGGGGACAAGAAGAAAGAATTGTCCAGAATCAATTTCTTTCACTATCATGAATTCAGGTACTATGCAACAAAGTGTCCACACAAGAAAGCTGTAGGAGGAGCATCGGGTGAAGCCTTGGCTTCATAGTTCAAACTTGATTTTACCCTTATTGCATGCATGCTAAGCACAATGATGGGTAAGGTGTGGTATCTCAACAGTGGTGCCTCATTCCACATGACGAGCAACCAAGAGTTCTTTAGTGACTAAGAGGAGAAGGATCTCCAGATGCACATTGAGATGGGAGATGATGGAAGGTATAGCGCGACCAATATTGGTACCATTACTTTTCAGATGGAGTCTGGATCCCTTCTCAGGCTCAAGTATGTGATGTTTGAAACTGGTCTGAAGAAGAATCTAGTTTCTGTAGCTGTGTTGGAGGATTGTGGCTACGATGTGATATTCAACAAAGGGAAGGATTTCCTGAGACATATCGCCAAGGGACAAGTGAAGAAGAGTAAGGTTCGAGTGAAGAACCTCTACAAATTAGATGTGGAAAACTATGCAACATTGAGCACAAAAGTAGAGAAGGTGTAGAGCCTAGATGTCGATGAATTATGGCATAAAATAGTTGTCCATTTGCATCATGGCGCTTTGAAGATCATGCAACAGATTTCTACAAGCCTCCTCGAAGGAGCACTAGAGCAGTGAGATACATGCAAAGAGTGTACGTTGGGGAAGTACACAAAATCCACCTTCAATGACTAGGACAACAAGGCACATGCATTCCTTGAAAGGACCCACTCTAATTTCTGTGGACCTTTCTCGACAGCCTCCAAAACCAAGCACATGTATTATGTTATATTTGTAGATGATTTCTCATGGAAGTGTTGGATTTACTTCATGTAGAAGAAAGACCAGACATTCTCCAAATTTGTTGAGTTTAAAGCACTTGTTGAGAAAGAAATTGGCAGGAAAGTGAAGGCTCTCAGGAGCAATAATAGTGGTGAGTATGTGTCGAATGGGTTTAAAAATTTATGTGCAAAGGAAGGCATCTGATGGGATTTGAAAACACCCCATAACCCACAACATAATGGGGTGGCTGAGAGGAAGAAAAAAATTATTGTGGGAGCAACACAGGCGATGTTGCATGACCAAAGCCTACCTCTGCACTTGTGGGCTGAAGCATGCAATAGAACGGTCTATTTACAAAACAAGAGTACTCACAGGGTTCTTGGCATGAGTACACTAGAGGAAGCTTTTTCAGGGAAGAAACTAGACATGTCACACTTTGGGATCTTTGGATCATTAGTTTACTGTCATGTTTGCAAGGAAGCAAGGAAAAAGCTAGAGTTGACAACTGAGTTAGGCATATTTGTGCGGTACATAGACACACCTCACAACTATCGTGTATACTTTCCATCCCTTAGGATTACAATGGTTAGATGAGATGTGAAGTCTGATTAGGCGAAGGAAACGAGGTGTTCTCTCGAGGGGGAAATTTAGTTACAGCTTGATCAGAAGCTTTTAGCTCCAAAGGAATAACCTCAGGAAGTTGTGGAGCAGCCAAAAGAAGAGGAGAAGAGAGTGGAGATATCCACTCAATAAAATACATCTAGAGAAGGAAGGAAGTGAACCAGGGAAGATTAATGATTATTGTAGGATGCTAGATAGAATATGGGAGCACCCACATTACAATGTAGGTAGAGGAGGTAACCAGATGGGTACATTGGCTACATGGCTATGGTGAGTGAGCTGGTAGAGACAGATCCATCCTCATTCAAGGAAGATGTAGAGAAACTAGTATGGGTTGATTCTATGGTAGAGGAATATGATTCCATTGTAAGAAACAATTTTTGGGAAGTGGTCCCAATACCAACAGACAAATCAGTGGTTGGTCCGAGATGACTTTACAAGGTAAAGCATGCACCAAACGGTAACATAGAGAAACGCAAGACTATATTTGTGGCCAAAGGGTTGTTTTAGGTGGAGGGAATTGACTATGAGGAGACCTTTGCTCCAGTAGCAAGGTACTCATCCATTAGGTCAATTACAGCACTGTCAACGCAGATGGAGTGGAAGATTCACTAGATGGATGTGAAGACAACATTCCTCAAGCGAGCATTGTCAAGCAAGCACCCCGTGCTTGGTATATTAGGATCGATAGCTATCTCATCATTTTGGGCTTCACTAAAAGTGAAGTAGATGAAAAACTATATCACATTGTGGTAGAATGTAAATTATTGATTATTGTTTTATATGTTGATGACTTAATCCTTACTGGTGATGAGAAACTAATCAGATATTGCAAGGAGGACCTTGCAAGAGAGTTCAAGATGAAGGACATATGCCTCATGCACTACTTCCTTGGACTAGAAGTATGGAAAGTAGATGGGGAATTGTTTGTCTCTCAGGGAAAGTATGCTAAGGAGATACTTCAGAGGTTTCACATGGGCAAGTGAAAGCCCATGGAGACTCCTCTAGTAGGAAACTAGAGGAAAGAGGATGATACTTCAGGTGAACTAGTGGAGGCTACCATTTACAAGCATATTGTGGGTTCACTCATGTATTTGGTGAACACATGATCAGACATGTGTTATACAGTTAACCAAGTTAGTCAAGAAGTGGTTAAGCCAACCAAATTGTACTAGAAGGAGACAAAGAATGTGTTGAGATACCTCAAGGAAACTACTTAGTATGGTATTTGGTACAAACATACAGAGCGAGTGAAGCTGCAAGGCTTCAAAGATGTAGATTGGATGGGTAGTCCATCATACAGGAAGAGAACTTCAGGAGGAATTTTTAGTCTTGGGTTCGCAACAATTTCTTGGTACAACAGGAAGCAAAGATCTGTGGCACTCATCTCAACAGAAACATAGTACATGCCTGCAAGTCAAGCAACATGTGAGTCTATCTGGATGAGAAAGATTCTTGTTAGGTTATTTAGTTAGAAGATGGATCTTATAGTGGTTTAATGTGACAATCAGAGTTGTATCAAAGTCTATGATAATCCAATATTTCATGATTGATCCAAGCATATCGACATCAAATATGACGATCTATGAGATTGTGTGCAGAGGTAGATTATGTTGTTGTAGTACATTCTAATAGAGGAACAAGATGAAAATATTTTGACAAAGGCTTTGTCAAGAGGAAAATTCGAGTTCCATAGAAGCAAGATTGGGGTATCTGATAATCCGTTTCTTGCTAAGAGGGAGTGTTGAAAATGCAACAAGAAAATCTATTTTTGACTTTGCCTTGGTCAAATTAGATTAAAATTTGAATTTCTATTTCAATGGAATACTTGGAAGTAGTTAACTGAGGTGATATGGCTCTTGTCACTCAGTTAACTCAGTGAATTTGAGTTGGAGACACTTGAGTTTAGTTCTACATGATTGATTTCTAATTTGTAGGAATCTATTTCAATTAATGAGTTATTGTCAGTTTAACTAGTTCTAATTGCCAGAAGAACTAGTGCAGGTCAAGTTGTGGTTATGTAACTTCAACCACAGTAAGGGATCAACTAGTTAATTGATCAATTAGCCCCAAATAATTGTTCCATGCAGAGAATTTGAATTACCTAGTTAAGATGGATAATCCAAGGTAGTGTACTATAAGTTGTAGCATATTCCCACGTGTATAGGTGGTGTATGCAGTCAGAGATTGAATTAAGGCTATTGAAAAATTCCTTGGTGTGAAATTCCTTAAAAAATGGGGCAATTTCCCAAGGGAACAAAACAAGGAAATATGAGCTTGGGAAGGATTGAAATTGGCTAAGTGTTGGTCCAGGTTCAACCAGTCAGGAAAAGAGATAGACTATGCTATTACAGGGCGTGCTCAAGCTTGAGCAAGCATTGTATTTATTCTTTATTCTTTGATTAATGCAATACAGATAGTAAGGGGTTTTGAGAAATTGCTTTTCCCTACATAAATATCTTTTTATGTGTGATGTTTCCTTTTCCATGTCAATGATTCTTGTTTTAGATGGTGAATTACTTCCACAGATCAGTAGAGTAGCTTCAAGTCTTGTGATTTAGCAAATTTCATGAGCAATATTGTATCTTCACATTAATTTCTACAATCTTTGTGTTCATTGTGGTTGGTGTGTGATTACATTTTTTTATGTTCTATATTGTCCATATTGTATCTATTTCATGCATAAACAAGAAATTAATAATTAACAAATATGGAATCTAAAGAAATTTAACCTTCATAGATAGATTTCAGTTTATTTTTATTAGATTTGTTGTGAAAAGCTATTCAATGGAATATCCACTATAGTTTACAGATTAATAAAAGGACATTGATTTCCTATAGAGGCTTCTTATGTTGCACATAATGTTGTAATTGATGACAACAAGACGTTATTGATGTAAAAGGAGATGTATGAGACAATAAAAATACCACTCACGATGACCAAGGAAGCAACATGACTCTCTATGAAGCAATATGACAGTTGGATCTCTTACAGGTTCTTATCAAGAGAAGTTAAATGTGCTTAAAGTTATTTGGGTTTTTGATGTAGTTATGATGTCATAATGATATTATAGACTGCATGGTTGCATAGAGCTCATTGATACATTTCCAATGATATGTATTGCTTTGAAAAGCTCCTCCTAGATGAGAAGTTATGGCCATTTGAAGATCAACACTAGTTGGAGGCCCAAACTATAGGGCAAAAAACCATAACGTTAAAATGTTAAAGAGTGCACCTCTTTCAACAACATCCACCATACATTGACCAAGTCAACGACGAATGAAGGTTGGACATGCACGATGTTTAATGCTGATAAAGAACCTGCAACTTTCAGATAAATCAACCATGACTACCAAACAAAAACAATGGAAGATGTCGAGAGTTGCATGACATTTAACACACCCCGCTGAGCCAATAGAATGATGACATGTGGCTATCACCTATTGAAGCACAACCTAATTGAGTATTGACACTTGGTGCAATTTCATTGGACATGTATGGTGATGTGGATGATATGTGGCTCCCCTATCCATTCAGGAATGATGCATCAACTCAAACACGTGGCGACAATTTACAATACATGACGTGGCAACACATGGCATGACATGTCAACAACTAATGTCAACATGATGATGTGGCACCACCATGGACTAGAAAGTGGTGAGACAAATGATAGCTTTTAATTGGTGAAAAGCCTGAAAATGGGTGACACATGGCAACCCTCAAGGGCCACCACGTGGTATGATGACATCATCACACATATGACCAATGAATCATGGGTCCTGATCATATGGGCACAATTGTATGGTTTTAGAGCTCTAGATATCAAGGGTTGTACATTGGCCTCACTCAGTCATATGAGCTAGTCACATGGATAAAGTTTGGTTGCAACTTTGGTTATACAGGAATGAACGTGGGTTTTTGGCTTCGTAATCCCAACCCTATTCCATGTATGTTTTAACCCTTTACAAAAATTACCTACAAATGAATTCTTAAGAACAAAAAAATATATAATGGCGAGATCATAAAAATATACATAGAGATTTTCTCTTGGAACTTAAAATTGAGAAAACCAGATTGATTTTTCATTATTTTCCTTTCAATGTTACAATAAATTTATACATTCGGAAGCATTCATAAACCCTACTCCACCAACACTGGATTAAAACATAATCGTAGTTCCCTTGACTGGATCTACAAAATACCATGGGAAAAACCATCATGCCCAAAACCATGTGCAAAACCATGAGTGGGTCCGTCCACCATCCTTGGGTTTGCCCCACATCCTTGGGTCCACCAAAAAATTATTTTGGCGGATCCAATAATGGTTGGGAAAACCCAAGGATAGTGGGGACCCACCCATGGTTTTGCGCATGGTTTGTCTGCATGGTTTTGGGCATGATGTTTTTTCCCATGGTATTTTGTAGATTCAGCAAAGGGAACTATGATTATGTTCTAATCTAGGGTTAATGGATTGAGGTTTATGAATGCTTCAACATGTATATAAGTTACTGTAACATTGAAAGGAAAATAATGAAAAATCAAGTTGTCTTCTCGGTTTTGGGTTCCAGGAGTGTATATGTTTATCTTCTCTCCATTGTATATTTTATGTTTTTAAGAATTCGTTTGTAGGTAATATACCATGGGAAAAACCATCATGGCCAAAACCATTCGAATAAACCATGTGAAAAATCATGGGTGGGTCCACCCTTGTTAAAATTGGCAATTAGGGCCAAATTCCACTTTAGACAACTCATTTTATGGAGATGATGATTGCATTGAATTCCTCTTTTTTATAGGGCCAAAATTGATCTAACGATCATCTAATTTGGACAAGCAGAAGTGTGTTTTTGAATTTATGCCTACACATGTGCAAATTGTTCAAGTCGGCCACATCGTCATGTAGGCTCATGAAGCCCAATAGACATGTCTCTTCACCCTCAACAACTTGTATAAATACAAGTGTTCTCTCACCTCATTTGGCATCATCATCACTCACACATTTTCTTCTCTCTCCTTCTCTCATTGGTTTGTACAACTATTGGGTAGATCTTCTCTCTCACATGTGTGGCAAGGAGGATGAATTTTTTGGGCAAATTTCAAGGCTGAATTTCAGGAATTTTGAAGGGGTTTGACCAAAATTGACTACACACTTTGACTCATCATTTGAATACGATTTTTGTGGGAAACATTCATTTTTGACGGGCCATACAAATTGGCACAAATCATCATAAAAATTCTATCTAATTATAAAAAATGATTAATTAGAAAGGAATGTTCATTGATAGTGGTGCTTGTGAAAATTCGAATTCATTCATGATGTTGTTGTAATTTGTAGAAAAAGAAGAAGAAGTAGAAGAAGAAGATTTTATTAAATTAAGCTACAAATTAAAGATCATTGAGAAATTCTAAGCACTTTGACCTATGTTGATTGCAAGCCTGTTTGATCACAAAAGTTGACTTTAGTTGACCGAGTTTGACTATTATTTTCTAGATTGTTTTGATTTCCATTTGACCAGCTAAAGAGGTCGAGTTTGACTACCTTTGACTGATCTTCAAAGGGGAATTTTTGTTGCTGCATTGACCATCTTTGAATTTATGGTTAACGTTGAATTTGACTGCGATTGGCTGTAGATTTGACAGGGTTGTTTTGACTTTGATTTAGCAAGTCTACTTTGAATTTTTGTACTCTCTCTCTCTCTTATGAACATTTGATATACTAATAAGGAGATTTGATCAAAGGGTTTTCTCCATCTTGGGGTTTTTCCCTGGCATCCACCAAATTTGGTGTCCTCTTGTCTTGGCTTGTCTTCTGCATTTTCTTTTATGTTCTATTTACAATTACTGTCAATATGATTCTTATTGGAAAACTAAATTGGAAATTGTCATTGCAATACAAAAGGAACATTTAAGTAATTGTGCTAAGCATAGAACATACCATTGTTAAGTAAAATCAACATGGTATTAGAGCACAAGTGAAGACAAATCCCAAGCAAAAGAGAGAAAATCAATCACTAAGGGAGATCTGTTAGACAATATTATTGGACTAGCCTCAATGGCTACTACATATTACTTCAAATATGAGGATAAAATCAAGGAAAAATCAAACTATCATGCATGGAAGATGACTTTGGATTTGAATTTGAAAGAGAATGATGTCATGGACTATGTGTAGGGAAGAGTGGTGGAGCCTCCTTCAAATACACCAACTGCTGCAAAGACAAAGTATAAGAAAGATAAGGTCAAAGCTAAAAGAATTATCATAGACTCCATTCAAAAGCATTTGATTGCCTATAATTATGATTTGGGAACATCTAAGGAGATGTATGATAAGTTGGTTGGGATGTTAAAAGTAAACAATGCAAATCAATTCTTCTTTCTCAAGAACAAGTTGAAGGACATCAAAATGGATAAAGGGGAGTCTATCCAATCCTACTTTATGAGAATAACAAAAATCAAGAATGACCTACTATATATTGGAGAAGTTATTGCTGAAAAGGATATCACTCTCATTACACTTGGAGGTATTTCAAGAGCATGGCATGTGTTTAACACCACCATTCTCAACAATGACATGATTCCTAGTTTTGATGAATTATTGGCTAGATGCACTCAAGAAGAGACGAGGATGATGGAGAGAGAGAATACTTCAAATGGAAATGAACCTACTACTTTCTCCATTCATGTTAAGATGAAAAAATAATTCTGGTCCAAGGAGACTGGGTCAAGGATTCAAGCAGGGATTGAAAGAAGGAAGAAAAGGAAGCCGCTACAATTGTAACATGTTTGACCACTATGCTAGAGATTGTCCTCACAAGAAGGATTCTCCAAGAGATGACAATAAAAAAGCAACAATTTCAAAGGAAATGGAAATCAAAGGAACAATAGGTTCAACAATAAAGGAAAGAGGAATGCTCCCGCTGCTTGATATGGAAAAGGTTGACCTCCCAAAAGGACAAGAAATTCTAGGTATGAGGAAAGTAATGCTGTAGAAAAACAAAATTAGTTTTTATCTTATTTCTTCTTTTTCTACTGCCTTTCCTCCAGATACTATAGATCATTGGTTGATTGATAGTGGAGCCTTAAGGCACTTCACTGGGTACAAGTAATACCTCTCAAATTTGATTGAAAAGAAGACTAATTTGGAGATCATAGTTGGAGATAATGCCACCTACCCCGTGAAATGGATAGGTACTGTCACTCTTCACTTAAATCAAGGTCAAACCATTAATCTACAAGAAGTATTGTATGTGCCCTATTTGAAGAAGAACCTTGTGTCTATTTCTGGATGGAAGATAAAGGTTTCAAGGTAGAATTCATTGATGGAAAGGTACTTATTCGGCAAAGAAACCCTAAAGATGAATTTACACTTGGATTTATTGTGGATGGTCTCTATCAAGTGGGAGGAATTACTTTGGGAGCCTTGACTTGTGATATTTCTCTTCAATCTGAATTATGGCACTATATATTTTCCCACCTTCATTACAAAGCCTTACCTGAAGTAAGGAAGATGGTCATAGGTATGCCCGAGTTCAATATGAATCATGAAGGAGTTTTTCATGGTTGTGCAACTGGGAAACTTACAAGGGGACCATTCCCTTCAAGTGAAATCCAAACTACTGGTATGTTTCCCCTAACATCATTGGGAGGATACTTATACTATGCAATTTTTGTGGATGACTTCTCTCACAAAACATGGATCTATTTGTTGAATAAGAAGGATGAAGTATTCAAATGGTTCCGTTCTTTCAAAGCCTTGGTGGAAAATCAAACAGGGAAGATGATCAAAATATTGAGGAATGACAATGGAACCGAATATGAATCAAATGAATTCAATGACTTTTGCAAAGAGGCTGGCATTAAGAGGGAGACAACCATTCCATACACTCGTGAGAAAAATTGAGTTGCTGAAAGGAAGAATCGAATAATCATGGAAGCCACCCATGTCATGCTCCATGATCAAGGTCTACTGAAGTTCTTATGGGGAGAAGCTGCTAACACTACCACATATGTTCAAAATAGGAGCCCACAACAAACATTGGATTTCAAGACACCAAGAGAAGTTTTCATTGGTAAGAAACCTGATGTTTCTCATTTTAGAATATTTGGTTGTCCTGTATATTTTCATGTACCTAAAGATAAAAGAAACAAGTTAAAAACATCTAGGAAGAAAGGTACAATGAAAATTCAAAGGCATATAGAATTTATGTGCTTGGTTAAATAGAAGTGAAATTAAGCCATAATGTCACCTTCGATGAAGATACTGTCCTCGGGAAAGCCAAAGATTTCCCTCTCCTAAGGAAATACAATGATGACGCTATAGAAAAACAGGATGAACCTTCGACAAATGAGCCTATGCACGATGTTGAAGTCTTGATGGATACCATTGATCCAACTCCCGGTGATCCCTCTACCTCAAGGAAAAGATATTTGTGGCTCAAAGGTACTCTCGAACTTGCTGAAAGACATATTTCTCCAAGAGGGACATTCCGTGAAAGTAAGAAGCCAAATAGGTATCAAGGGTACTTAGCTGCTATGAGTACTATTGTTCAAACTGAGCCATGTACATTCAAAGAATCCGTAAAGCACCAAGTCTGGAAGGATGCAATGAATGAGGAATATGAATCTATCATGAAGAATGATGTCTAGGAAGTGGTGCGTAAACCCAATGAAAAGTTCAAAATCACCTCAAAATGGATATACAAACTCAAACATGGAGCAGATGGGAGTGTTGAGAAATATAAGGCCAGGTTCATTGCTCGAGGCTTCTCTCGAAAGGAAGGAGTGGACTGTGACGAGATATTTGCACCAGTTTCCAATATACCATTATCTGATCAATTATTTCTCTCGCTGCCTTTCAAGGATGGATCCTACATCAAATGGATGTTAAGACTGCTTTCTTGCATGGATCGCTTAAGGAGGAAGTATACTTGGAACAACCTTAGGGGTTAGAAGTGCAAGATCGAAGGACACATGTATGAAGGTTGAAGAATTCCCTCTATGGGTTGAAGCAAGCCCCTAGGGATTTGTATGAGAGGATTGATAACTATCTTATGAAGTTGGGATTTACGAGGATTGATGCTGATCCTAACCTATACTTCAAGGTTGAAAAGGAGATGCCTCTCATTTTTGTCCTTTATGTAGATGATCTCTTTATGACAGGTGCAAACCATCTCATTTATCAAGCAAGATGGAGTTGGCTTTCGAGTTTGAGATGAAGGACCTAGGACTGATGCACTATTTCCTAGGCTCGGAGGTCTGGAAAAATCCAGGTGAGATTTTCCTTTCTCAAGGAAAATACATTGTGAAGCTGCTCGAGAGATGTGGGATGGTGGATTGCAAGTTTGTGTCTACTCTAATGGAACTCAACTTCAAGAAGCTATGTGGAAGTGTTGCTAGGATCAAATTGGAAAACCCCTCAAAATATAAACAACTTGTGGGGGCCCTGATGTTCTTGGTAAACTCCCAACCAAACATATGCTTCACTGTGAATATATTGAGTTAATTTATGGTCAAGCCTCATCACATACATTGGATTTATTCTAAGAATATCTTGATATCTCCGTTGCACAATCAACTATGGGCTGAGATACACTATCAAGAATTTGAGGCTACATGGATATATTGATGCTAACTGGGATGGCGGTGTGGTTGATCATAAAAGAACATCTAGATGTTTCTTCTCATTGGGGCCTGTTTCAATTGATTGGATGAGTAGAAAGCAGAAATCAGTTTCTCTAAGCACTGCCGAGGCCAAATACATTACAACTAGTATGGCTTGTTGTGAGGTTGTTTGGTTGAGGAAGCTCCTTAGTGAGTTATTTGAGCATGTGTTGGATATCACCATGATATTCTGTGACAACCAAAGTATGATTCACATTCAAGAGAATCCCATGTTCCACAACCGCTCCAAGCACATTGGTATTAGGTACCAATTTATCCAGGACATGGTACAATGAGGAGAAATAAGGCTCCAACACATTAGGACTAATAAGCAGGTCGCAAACATCTTCATGAAGCCCTTAGGGAAGGTCAAATTCTTAGCCTTCAAAGAGAGACTTGGAGTTGTGGAAAGACCCTTCCATGAGGGTCCTGATTGAGTTGAACATTAAGCTTTGGGAGCTCTTGGGGACTCGGGTTACTTCTTGGAGCTATGAGCGACCATATGGTGAGTGGTTCACCTTCGCCTATTGGTCCACTATGCAAAGGGTGAGTGGTTTACCTTCCCCTATGATACCCTGTGATGGTTGATGTGTGTAGGGTGAGTGGTTCACCTTCCCTTATGATTGATGAAACATGTTGGTAGGGTGAGTGGTTCACCTTCCCCTACGATTGATGATATATGCATAGGATGAATGGTTCACCTTCTCCTATGGAATATGAGCAGGATGATTGCTTCACCTTCTCTTGAGGATGCCCCAACATACATCCTACCATGTAGTCCGAGACTCATGGGAAGTACTTCTCATTTGGAAAATGACTTGGGAAAAGTGGATAGGGACCATAGCACTACCAATGGATGTATCGTGTATTGCTATATTTCCTATGTCTAGGATGCATGTTGTTCAACAAATTGATCTGGGACCAAGTCTGATTGAGATTCTACCTCTAGACTGGATTTTTTCAATGGAGAGTGGTAAGGTCTTGTGACTCATCGTCGATCGATTTTTCTTCATTATCTACATCAGTGTTCAGTAGAATAGAGATGCGATTTAGAGATGGTACATAATGATAGGATGGCATGATGATCGGTGATGATAGATGGACTGGCAGTTGGAATTATCCCTAGTTGAGAGGGAGTGTTAAAATTGGCAACTAGGGAAAAATTTCACTTTAGAAAACTCATTTCGTGGAGAGATGATTACATTGAATTCCTACTTTTGAGAGGACAAAAATTGATCTAAACATCATCTAATTTGGACAGGCAGAAGTGTGTTTTTGAATTTATGGCCACACGTGCAAATTTTTCAGGTCAGCCACATCATCATGTAGGTTCATGAAGCCCAATAGACATGTATCTTCACCCCCAATGACTTGTATAAATACAAGTGTCCTCTCACCTCATTTGGCAACATCATCACTCACACATTTTCTTCTCTCTCCTTCTCTCATTGGTTCGTACAACTATTGGGCAGATCTTCTCTCTCACATGTGTGGCAAGGAGGACGAATTTCTAGGCAAATTGTAAAGCTGGATTTTAGGACTATTGCATGGTTTTCACCAGCGTTGACCAAACACTTTGACTCGTCATTTGACTATGATTTTTGTGGGAAAAAAATGTTTTTGAGAGGTTGTACAGATTGGCATAGAAATCAAGAAATTCTAAGCACTTTGACCTGCGTTGACCACATGCCTGTTTGACCACAAAAGTTGACTTTAGTTTACCGAGTTTGACTGTTGTTTTGTTGACTATTTTTACTTCTATTTGACTAGCTAAAGAGGTCGAGTTTGATTGCCTTTGACCGAGCTTCACAGGGGAAGTTTTGCTGCTACATTGACCATCCTTGACTTTCTGATTAGCGCTTAATTTGACTGTAGATTTGGCAGGGATGTTTTGAATTTGATTTAGAAATTCAACTTTAACTTTTTGTACTCTCTCTCTTTGCTGAACATTTGATATAATAATAAGAAGATTTGATTAAAGGGTTTCTCCATCTTGGGGTTTTTTCCTGGAATCCGCCAAATCTGGTGTCCTCTTGTCTTGGCTTGTGTTCTATATTTTATTTTATGTTCTATCTATAGTTACTGTCAATGTGATTTATGGTTAATGTGATTACTATTGGAAAACTAAATTGGAAATTGTCATTGGGCTGCTAAAGGAACATTGAAGTAATTGTGCTAAGCATAGAACATACCATTGTTAACTA
This sequence comes from Pinus taeda, assembly GCA_000404065.3. Lineage (NCBI taxonomy): Eukaryota > Viridiplantae > Streptophyta > Pinopsida > Pinales > Pinaceae > Pinus > Pinus taeda. The sequence continues at coordinate 205,276 of APFE030097327.1, forward strand.
AAATTAACAACCCACCATTATTGGGTGGACCTAATAATGGTTGGGTGGACCCAAGGATGGGGGGCGGACCCAAGGATGGTGGGAATACCTACCCATGGTTTTGGACATTATGGTTTTTCCCATGATATTTTACCCTCAAACAAATTCTTAAAAATAGAAAAATATACAATGACGAGAACATAAAGATATACACAGATATTTCTCCTCAAACCCAAAACAAGGAAAACCATATTGATTTTTCATTATTTTAGTTTCAATGTTACATTACGTTATATACATGCAAAGCACTCATAAGCCCGAATCCATTAACCTTGGATTGGAACATAACCATAGTTCCCTTGAATGGATCTACAATTTTTTTTGGTGGACCCAATAATGGTTGGGTAGACACAAGGATTGTGGGTTGATCTAGATTTAAATAGGAAAACAACAAATCACAGAGATAACCATAAACACAGAGATGCAATGGAAATAATACTTCATTTCATTAATGTAAAATACTGAAATATGCTTACAAACTGTAGTGGAAATAAACTAGTTAGGGTGATGGTAGCTAATCTCTAAGAAGAGATGTGGCGGTTACATGCCTCTGAATTGTGTTACAATGAGGCTCGAAGGCCTATTTATTGTTGAGAAACAATGAAAAACCCTAAACATCCATAAACCTAACCCTAGAAGATGAAACGCCAAACTGTGGGCCCCGTTTGGGTAAATTGGTACATCAACTTCCCGGGGTCGTAACTTTGGCATATGATCTTTGTTTGATGCACAAAATATCTCGTTAGAAAGATCTATCCGAGAACTACAACTTTGGGAACAGAAACATTAGTCCATGGACTCATGTTACTCCCAGTTTTTCCAAAAAACATCGTTTAGGGCCTCAAAACGACTTCGAAAGTTCAGGACCCAAAAAACTGCTAAAAATAGTAAACTGTGCTACAATTAAGGAAGCTGAAAAGATGAAAGAAACAATGGTGGGGGTCCAAGTGGACTTGGAAGGTGGTCACCAATATCCACCTGGATCATTCCTCCCCCCTTAGGAAGCAATGGTCCCCATCGCGTTGAGTTCCTCCATCAGACGAGGAAACTTCTGTTGAACTTGGTCCCTGGTGAGCCACTTGCCCTGGTGAAGGAGTTGGCCTGCTTTGACAAATCGATACAGTTGGATATTCTATTGGTGAGTGTGCTTGATCTATGTGTCCATGATCCGATCAGTTGCAACTTGTTCCATGCAATTTGGATTTAACTCTGTGGGTGTGAGCTGTTCTGCAATGTCGAATGTGTCTAGTAATGGTGGAAAGTATGGCAAAAGGTGGTCCACATTGAACACTGGGTGCAGGCCAAGGAATGGGGAAATGCTAAGCTCAAATGCATTGTCTTCCACAACCTTGGTAATGGTATAAGGACCATATCAGAGTGGTATGAGTTTTCGATAGGCTCCAGTAAGGCGTTCCTTTTGCAAATGCAACCAAACTTTGTCGGCCACATGAAAATTGTGTGGCACCCGATGTTGATCATGTCGTTGCTTGTACTTGGCATTTGATTTCTCTAGAATGTCATGGAACTGTTGGCGAATATGTTGGATGTGCTCAATGAAGCTGGTTTTCTTATCTGTTTCAGACTGGACATGAGCCGAATCTGCATGAGTAGCTGCAAATGGCATGGCCACATCAATGGGACATGGTGGCTGGAATCCCAAGCCCACCTGAAAAGGGTTGTGGCCAGTCGAGCTGTGAAGAGATTGGTTGTAGCTATGCTAAACATAGGGGAGGCTCTCGTCCCATGTGTGTGGATGCTTTGAGTTGTACATGCGCAGAATGTGTACAATCATCCTATTGACAACTTTTGTCTGGCCATCAGTTTGAGGATGGAAGGCTATGGACTTAGTGAGTTTGGTGTTTAGCATCGATGAGAGACTGGACCAAAATGTACTAAGGAACCTGCTGTCCCGATCTGAGATGATAGACTGTGGGATCCCAAAGTGAACCCACACTCGTTCAAAGAAGAGTTTAGCGTGGCTTCTGCTATGATATTCTTCTTGTAGGCCGCTGTAATGGCCATCTTCAAGAACCTATCGACGACCACAAAAACACAGTCATTTCCATGCTTAGTGGAAGGAAGGCCTGACATGTAATCCATGGAGATGGATTACCAAGGTCGACTAGGGGTAGGAAGCGAGGCATAGAGGCCTTGCATCTTGATGGTCGGTTTGGCAATGGCATGTGCAGTACATGATCTGATGTACTTCCCAACATCCTGTCGAAGATTCAGCCAATAGAAATACTTTTGCAGTACTTCCACCGTTTTCTTGACCCCAAAATGCTTAGCGGCCCGGCTGTAATGTGCTTCCCAAATCATCTTGGCACGCTCACTTGAAGGAACACAAAGGTGACCGAGGTGGCATAACAGGGCATCCTAGAGGTGAAAATCTAGAACATACCGACCCTCTAAGAGTTTCTAGCATGTGTGGCCAAATTCTGGGTCGCTTTTGTAGAGAAGTGGCCAATCTCGTGCCCACAAGAGTTGAGCACGGTGGTTAACTCCACGATCGGTGGTCGATTGAGGCAATCTGCAACATTATTGATGTTGCCCTTCTTATACTTGATATTCAAATGGAACTGTGGCAGGTATGTAGACCACTTTGGATGGCAATCATTCTGCAATTTCTCTTGGGTCTGTATGAACTGCAAGGGTCGGTGGTCTGTGTGGATGACCGTTTCCTTCCCCAAAATGTAATGCTTCCATTGTCTGCAGGCCTGCACAATGGAATACATCTCTTTATCATAAGTGGGATACTTCTGAACTGTGTCTGAAAGTGTTTCACTGTGATATGCCACTGGATGCCCGTGTTGAGTGAGGACTGCCCCAATAGCATAGTTAGAGGCATCTGTCTCAATCTCAAATGGTTGTTGTAAATCTGGTAATGCGAGCACTGGTGCCATGTAGAGGCAATCTTTCAACTCTATGAATGCCTTATGTTGAGATTCAGACCAAAATAATTTTTCTTTCACCCCTCCCTTGGTGGCCTGACTCAAGGGCCAAGTGATATGAGAAAACCCGAACACGAACTTGCAGTAGAAGTTGGAAAGACCTAGAAAGTTGCGGAGCTTTGTCAGAGTGGTTGGAGATGGCCAGTCTTGAATGACTCTGATCTTGGCTAGATCCACATGCACCCCCTGTTCATCAATAATGTATCTAAGATACTGAACCTGGGTCATGCCAAAAGTGCATTTCTCCAAATTGGCACATAGCTTATGTTGCCGCAGTGTTTGGAGAACCTGTCGGATGTGGTGGAGGTGCTCTTCCCAACTCTAGATGAAGATCAGAATGTCATCCAAGTATACGACTACAAATGAGTTGGTAAATGGCCACAAGATTTCATCCATTAGCCTCATGAAGGTTGCAGGAGAATTCGTCAATCCGAGAGGCATAACCAACCATTCAAAAAGGCCCTCCTTGGCTTTGAAGGCAGTCTTCTATAGATCAGAGGGTTCGATTGGTACCTGGTGATATCCTGACTTCAGATCAATCTTGCTGAAACATTTCGCCCCCTTTAGTTGGTCCAGGAGGTCATCAATCTACGGGATTAGGTACCTATTATGGACAGTGACCTTGTTCAGTGCCCGATAGTCAATACAGAGTCTCCAAGTCCCATCCTTCTTCTGTACCAACACGATCGGGCTCCCACAAGGTGATGAACTCGAACAGATGTGACCTTTCTGCAAGAGCTCCTGAATCTGCCTCTTGATTTCATCGTTCTCCAGAATGGAGCGCCGATAAATTGGTCCATTGGGTAGCGGTGCACCTGGGATCAAATCGATGGAGTGCTTGACCTCACAGTGCAGAGGAACCCCTGCGAGGGAGGTGAAGATGTCCTCGTACTCCTCCACGACCTTGTCCATCTGTAGTTGTCGTGCGGAGGGGCCCTGTCTGGAGGCCATGGCCACCATCTTCTTCTTTCCTTGAGGGCGTATCATTAGGAAACCAAATTTCCCAGTTTTGGAAATGTGCTTACTGCATTGTTTTGCAGTAATCAAAGAGATGGCGGTAGGCGGTGCTACCTCTAGTATCCTATACAAATTATTTCCCAATGTAATAATAACAACACGGGACCTTGATTCATACACAACATGTCGCTTCCACAAGTATGGTTTTCCTAATAATACATCACAAACTTCAAGGGGAGAAATGTCACAC